>JAWPHD010013965.1:0-64460 GCA_037043455.1 Cyrtodaria siliqua | reverse complement strand
GGTGGGTGTGGGGTGGAAGTATCAGTAAATCAAAACAAATAACCGGTTACAGAGATGCAATAAACTTATTAATCTGCCTCTTACATCTCTTCAGGTAACAATACTACAGTCACCTTATTTCATCATTCGATACAGAGTATGGGTGACAGGTAACAGTAAATAATTATTCTCAGTACTGTTAAGATAACAACATATACATTTCGCCAATAACAAACAAAATCAAACTAACACAAATGCTTTGATATGAAATTACTGGGAGCTCGAATTGTCAAGTGGGAAAGTGACGATTCTTACGGATGACAGGAGGTATAAAGTACTGGTTCTACCCAGGCAAAATGTGATGGTCTGCCTCTACCACAAAAATCGACCGTAATATATGGCCTAACATGTGCTACAAATTACTTTAAATACCAGTCAAACAAAAAACAAACAAAAACAAAGGCTCTGATGACGTCACGTTTTTGACGGTTTACCATCGGATTTTCGATGGGTTCTAGACCATCCCCGGTATTCGAATAAAACGCAGTCGGATCAATAGGAAACGCCAGTCGGATTTTTTTTCTAGACGAGTGAAAAGAAAATCTCTCAAAATCCGATTCGTCGGTCGTATGACGTATTATGTTTTGATCCGACGGCAATCTTATCCTGATAATTTAAACCACCCAAAAAGCAGACAAGAATTTGTTCACATGTGTGTACTTTAACCCATATACATTATATTGTTGATTACAATAATGACATTTCTCAAACGCATTAAAATATATATTAAAGAAACTAACCCGTCAAATAACGTCAAAAATTACACAATCATTATCAAAACGTTATCCAGGCGTTCAGGTTATATAATAATGTATATCTGCCTTTACAAATATAGGTTTATTTACGGGTTCTTAAAATACCCGTGACAGAAAATGCGTAAAATGAATTATGAGTTTCTATTTTTTAATTCTACGTTCCCCTTTTGAGGTTTCGTCTGGCTGTTTAAAGCCGTTTGTATTGTGTCTATAGAGTTGGGATTCTCAAAATATACTGATAGAAATAAGAAACGCGACACGGGATTTTCCGCAATGTGCTGCTGTTAATCTAATGGTACATGGCTACGCAAGATCTTTCCTTTCCAAAAAAAGAGTAAAACAACACGTCACGCAGCAAATAGTATTCCTGCAAAGTTTCAGAGTACACGTTTGGCGCAAACTTAGGATTCAACATTTTGCAAACTCTTTACGTTAAAAACAGTACTGAACTGGCTCAATTTTTCAAATAGGAACTTCAACATTTATGAATTGCTTGTTGCGTGTACTGTGATTCAAACGTCTACAACATCACAGTTGTGTCCTTTCTCTAACTGCAACCTTTTTTCTCTTTTTTTTACAAAACATCATGGGATTTCCTTGGAATATATATGGAATTAAATGTGCAGTATATACAATACATAGCGGAAATTCCCGTGTCGCGTTTACTTTTCCTTTCAGTATATGTACGTTATACTCGCCGTCAGTAGGTTTAGAAACGGTGTTTATCTGCTGAAATATGTGTCTGTTGATGGCGGGATTTAAGGATCGTTTATAAAATTAAACAAGAAAATCGTAGAACCGATGGTTGCTCCCCCAAATGTATCCTTAAATTATCATATGGCCCAGCAGTTTCAATTTGCAGTCCAATAAGTTGTTTTGAAGTTATGCTCCGAACAAGAATTCCAAGTATAAAATTATAAAGGGCAATAACTCTAATTTTAATGAAGACAGGGTTATGGTTCTTGCACTCTACACTTCCTCTCATTGCCCTCTAGTATTGTGTGAAGTTTTATTGCATTCCCGTTAGTAGTTTTGAATTGAATTGGGATTTACGGCGCACCAACACATAAAAGGTTACATGACGCCTAACAGGAATGAACATGACAGGCTCATGTCATAGGGCTAGAAAAATGTGCAGCCAGATCGGGACTCGAACCCGGGACCTTCGGACTGCCGTTCCAATGCTCTAGTTAACCGGCCGGACAATGCAACATCAGTGTACCTGTTAGATATCTACGAACCGTGACATACTCTCCCAAGAGATTGAAATTCGTCCTCGAATTTCCATGGGCACAGAGAATAATGTTTACATGTGTCTCAGAGTTTACTCAGTCACGGTCCCCCGTTGGGCGCCAAATGTCATTGGGCGCCAAAAATATGCACCCAGATCGGGGCTCGAACCCGGGACCTTCGGACTACAGTTCCGATGCTCTAGCGACAGAGTTAACCGGACGGACAATGCAACATCAATCTACCTGTTAGATATCCTCCACTTACACAAAGATAAAATATAGAGAATAGGTCTAGAACCTTCTAAACTGCAGAACTGCAGAGTTGCTGCAAATTCTATAGCAGACACTCCATTTATGATGGATGAAGACCTTGAATAAGCATAAAAATGATAAAATGAACATGAAATGGAGGTGGGGGTCCTACCCCTCTGCCTGTAGCGGGATTTGCAGTGGTTGTATTCTACCCCGGCAATCACACGGGGGGAGTCGTTTTGAAGCATACCTGTCAAGCCTCACGCATTGGGCGTGTGACACACGCATTTTGGTGTCAAATCACGCTCACATGCATACATTCTACGTTCTCACGCATTCTAACAATTTGACCAAAAAAATTGTTTAAAATTTAGTATATTTTATACCAAAACTCGACAAAATGTACTATAGTTTATCCAGGATTTCACCGTCGCTTCCGTATATTGCGTGACAAATGATTTCAATTAAAATATATCATATGAACAGTATTAGGAATATACCTCTATGTTAAAATTCATAAAATTCAACCCAAGATGGTCTCGAATTTCAATGGGCTTCACCCCAATGATCCCCTAACCAAGGGTCAACCGCACCTTCAGACCGATCTCACGCTTGACATCTATTGGGCCTTGACATCTATGTTGAAGTTATGCTTTAGGCAAAAAATATAAAAAAAAGTATAAAATTACGAAGGACAATAACTCTAATTTGAATGATGACAGGGTTATGGTTCATTGACATCTATCATTGTTTGAAGTTTTAATGCAGTCCCATAGGCAGTTTTGAAGTTGTGCTCCGGACATACATTATAAGTATAAAATTACAAGGGCGATAACCCCAAGTTAAATGATGACAGAGTTACAGTTCTTGCACTATGCACTTCATCTCAATTATCTCTATCAATGTTTGAAGTTCCATTGTAGTCCCGTCAGTAGTTTTGAAGTTATGCTCCGGACAAGCATTCTAAGTATAAAATTACAAAGGGCAATAATTCTAATTTGAACGATGACAGAGTTACGGTTCCTGCACTGTGGACTTTCAAGCATTGCCCTCTATCATTGTGTAAAGTTTCACTTTAGTCCCATCAGTAATTGTGAAGTTCTGCTCCGGACAAAGAGTCTAAGAATAAAATTACATGGGCAAGAACTCTAAGTTGAATGAAGGCAGAGTTACGGTTCTTGCACTCTGCACTTCTTCTCATTGCCTTCAATCATTGTTTAAAGTTTTATTGTAGTCCCATCAGTAGTTTTGAAGTTATGCTCCGGACAAAAATTCTAAGTACAAAATTACAAAGGGCAATAACTCTAATTTGAATGAGGACATAGTTACGGTTCTTACACACTGCACTTCCTCGCATTGCCCTCTATCATTGTGTGAAATTGTATTATAGTCCCATCAATAGTTTTGAAGCTATGCTCCGGACAAAAATGGGTAGACAAGACGGCGACTATATGCTCTCCCGAAAGAGAGGGGAGCATAAAAAGGGAACATAAAAAAGTACATAATGTTATTGCTTTTAAAACAGGCTGCCGCAATCAAAAGTTTTATTACGTCGAAATCTATATGTTTAAAGTATTTGAGAGTGTAAATAAAATTAAACAAAACACGATTGCAAAACATGTGCACAAGAGAGAAGTTTTAAGACTCATCCAGAAATTAAACCGATTGGCTTGCGAACAGAGTTATCATAATGATCACAAAGTGTTTTATTCAAATACCGGGAGTGCAGATGCAATTTTTAAACGTCCACAAGCGGGCTGCAGTTGGGTTTTTTACAAGTGCGTAAGAAAAAACATTCTGTGTCATGCTCAGCAATAATCAAAATAGTCTCGTATTTGGAATTCATTTTATTACAACATATTTTAAGTGCAATGACACTAAACGAGGTCACGATGGTCGAATGCAAACATCACATACTGTTATTATCTGCATTAACCTAAGACAGGTTACAGCGTAAAGGAAACAGTGCACGGTAACAACAAAATAGCGAAACATAAACAAAACAGTGCGACGTAAGTGATATGTACATTGTGCCAATTTTAAACACATTAAACATTATGCAGTTAAATAGCACATTAATGTATGAAACCACTAATTAGTTTCCCCATTGACATCACTGTTCAAATGTCACATATTAATGATTTGCTGCAACTTCAGCTCAAGTAATGATAATGCAGCAGTGTAATTTACATATAGAAAACTAATTTTCCGCTTGAAAAATAACCGGAAAAGACGGGGTCACAAGACATGTAAGAAAGTTCTTGTTTGTTTACTAAACAGGTCAAGGGTACAACTGTTTTCATTGATAGTTGCTCACAAAGTGTAAGCATAAGAGTCGACATTTCGAAAATGTTCATCAGTGATCCAGTAAAACCTATTAATACGCTTCTTATACATACAACCACAAAATCGAATAGAAACGGGCACTTTTCCCCTACTTATAATGCCTATGTCCATCAAAAATGGAGGGATTACTTTTTATTATAGGAACTACACCTCGGAGATTTACATGTAATTGGTGGTGGTAAACCTTAACACAAACACGTATTATAATAAAGTTATAAAGCAGGCAAGTTGGTCCAATGTCTTGACTTCTTCGTCAGACATTCTATTATTTTCGTAATAGTGTTGAGTCGAAACTAATAACAGTTGGATAGAAAGAACCGTTGCAATTATAGCATTAAATAAATATGATTTGTCACATGTGCTTATGATTAGTTACAAGTATTTACGGCTTGTAACATGGTCTTACGAATTAGCACGTGTATTTACGTCTTGCCACGTGTACATAAATTTGGTCACGTACTTACAGCTTGTCACGAGTACTTCCTCTTCGGGATTGTCACGTGTACTTACGGCTTTTCACGTGTACTTGCGACTTGTCACGTTCCATTACGACTTGTCAATGGTCCTTACGACTTGTCACGTGTACTTACGACTTTTCCGTGTACATACAACTTGTCAAGTGTACTTACATCTTGTCACGTGTACTTACGTACTTACATCTTGCCATGTGTACATATAACGTGTACTTACATCGTCCCGTGTATTTACGTCTGGTCACGTGTACTTACATCTTGTCACGTGTACTTACGTACTTATATCTTGCCATGTGTACATATAACGTGTACTTACATCTTGTCCCGTGTATTTACGTCATGTCACGTGTACTTACGTCTTGTCACATGTACTTATATCCTGTCCCGTATACTTACGTCTTGTCAAGTGGCCATGCGACTTGTCCGTGTACATACAACTTGTCACGTGTACTTACATCGTGTCATGTGTACTTTCGATTTGTCATGTGTACTTATGACTTGTTTCTTCTATGCTAGCTAGGCTTTTTGTGACATGGTCCGTTTGCTTTACCGACTGTGGGATCGAGCACTCACGGGACCAGAAATCGTTATGTAAGGACGCTATCCAGCTAGCTTATGGAACGTCGGTGGTTCTACCCAGGTGCCCGACCGTGCACGGAAATTGCCTGGATGGGCACCAGGGGTCTTCCAATCCAATTCAATTGTTAATAAAATTCTATAACGAGTCAGTTGTTGCATTACAACAATATATAAAGACATACTTCTGCTTAGTATGCAGTAAGTAACTTCAGAATAGCTCAAAATAAAGGAAAATGTGTAAACACAATATATACACAATATGCACATGAATGAAAAATAAAAACATGTATCTGTAGATGAAAATCAAAGAAATGTTAAAGCTACACACATCTTATAAATAAATTCGATCATATGGCTCATTGCCAGATACGACATACACAATCAAAGTCACGTTAAAGCTACACACATATTATGAATAAATTCGATCATATGGCTCATTGCCAGATACGACATACACATGGTCATGTTTAAAGCTGCACATATCTTATAAGTTCGATCATAGTTTAGCTCAATTATAAGTTTGATCATAGTTTAGCTCAAAGCCACATTCGATATAGACGTCAACAGGGTATAGACGTCTTCAGAACGTCACGGTGTATAATTAATGCTTATCACATTGTATATATTACAAAACGACACAATGGAAGACACGTTTAAAGTTAAATAGTAGCTGAGATTCTCACTCTACTACATACCATATTTTTACACACACAAACTGTTTAAAAAAGCTAGCCTCCACCAAGTTTTAACACATTTTCACAAAATATATTCTTTATTTAGTTGTATTTTCCCCTCCTGGCAACCACACATCAACTGATCTTACAGAATATTCAATATCTCATACATATACATTGTATAATGTTATTTTCCAGTTTGACATTTTAGTTTAATTTGGTAGTCACCCTCAAACGTTTGCAATGGTATAGTCTTTACTGAACGCTTATGTTCGTAGTGTTTTAATTAACAGTATTTACACTGAAGCAGCATTTGTAATTAGCGTCTTACCACGAAGTAAGATACATATTAATCACACTGGCACTGGAGTTGAACTATGTCCCCATTTTAGTGGCAACCGCATGCCTTAACTTTCATATTTTTGTATCTCTTCAAAACCACATTTGATTTTTCGTCAAAGTACAGAACTTGAATGGCGGACAGCTTGGTTGGTGCGCAGCATGGTTTCGGTACCGCATACGGTTTTGTAAGATGAACAAGCGTCTGGACGATAGCGTGGTTTGTAGCGTTCATATGAGCTCCTAGCGGAAACGTACACTCTCCTCCGCAATAGAAAGCCGCATAGCCTTCAGGGGCGATAATCCAATCCTGAAAACATATATACACGTTACCAATTAAAATTATTGTGAAATGCATGTTAGCACTTTAAGAATAAACGTTATATATTTCCGACTGATTACATGGATTAAGAAAACAAGCTACATGTACACAGTTTATACAACTCACTCTCGATGGTGTGGATGACAGTGCTGCGTGGACTTGTTGTGGAAGGAAACGGTTTAACCGAAGAATCGGCGGTTGTGTATGGGTGGGGTGGGGGAGGGGGAGGTGTGTGTTGGTGGACCCACGTGTCCGAGCGAGTGATCACCGTACCCTCTCATTTATACCGCCTAGACGGTAAATCGAACGCGGTTTGCATAGGTGAAAAGCGCTGTTCGGATTCCGATCCAGCTTGAATGTCAGACAATAACACTGACAAGAAGCTGATAAACTGGATGGATATATACTAAAGAAAAGCAGAAACCCAACTGGGGAATGTCCGCCATATAATCTATATACTACACACGTAATTACATGTAATATTCCAAAGAAATCGAAAGACGTTTTGTATAAAAAAATATATATATAAAGGTTGGGGTGGTTGTAGCTAGTTAGAGAAAAGACAAAACTGTGCAGTTGTAGATTTTTTCATCACAGTACGCTTTGTAACACGAAATTCGGAAATGGTGAAGTTCCGCTTTGAACATTTGAGCCATTTCAGTACTGTATGACTGTTCAATGCAAAGCGATTGCAAAATGTCACCCTAAGTTTGCTCACATGCTTGGGCCAAATGCGTATTCTATCAATAATGAAAGTTCGGAGGGATAAAATTGGTATTAGGATGTGTTTTTTTATCTTTTGTACCGTAGGGAAAACTCTAATACAGCCACGTACCATTCGATTGACGAAACACGGTGAATAAATATATTTGCTTACACAATAACAAGATAAGACATGTAAAACTAAGTTCCGATTTATGATTCCGGGCTTCTATAAAACATAACGCATTTTGTTATCAGGCAATGCGGATAAAAATGTATTTGTCATGTATAACTTATTCTCAAAAGATATTTTAGATCTATTTTATTAATTTTTTGGTTCAATTTTGGAGACAAGCCTCTTTAAAAACGTGTATCACTTGAATACTGCGTGAAAATAAAATGTATTCTACGGAGGTCATTTTCGAGTGAAAATGTATACGACTTATTCAGCTGCCGAAGGCAGCTGATTCTTATATGGGTTTTATATCTGTCTATGGTAAACAGACTGTGACTCATATAAGTTTCGATAAGCATGCTTTACAGCTTGAATTCCTACAGATCTCGTCTAAAAAACTTAAATGGTATAAACACATATTTTGTAATGTTGAAAGGTTACCGTTTCACTTTCAAATGACGTTTTCGTAAATCAGTCTACTGACATGTAGCATGTAGTCATTATTATTATATGTATATTAGAGATGAAACATCCATCTGCCTCAGTGGCGCAGTTGACTAAGGCGTCGTGTTAGTGCCGGGGAAGGAAGGGTTTAAGCCTGCTGATTTCCTTCTCTTTTTTTTTAATTTTCATTATTATGGTTTTCTTTATTGCTAATGTTAAAGTAGCAACAGTTCATTACATTTTTCACTTTGATAGCGCAAAGTTATAATTACACATGGTAACAGTGAACAGTTTATATGTGTCGTAATGCACACACGTATCCCTTACATGCGAACAATTGTATTTCTGTGCTGATGTGTACTTCCAGCACGTCGTGTTACAAGGGTGAATTGTAACCAATATGTAAGGCATGACAAGGTATTTGAACAGAAAGAAGGAGGTCGCCCACATGGATTCAAAATGATTGGTAGGAAGATAAAATGCTTGGTAAAAATCGGGAAGAATGTAAGAAAAAACGGTCGTGCCGTGTTTATGTCTCCGTGACATTTATTGTTTTCAATATTGTTTTAACACCCGTGACTTGATGTCTCTCGGCAGCTATTTTACGCTTGCGTAAAACCTTGCTTGTCAGTGTATATGTTATTATATATGCATCATTAGAAAACACGTACCTGCCAACCAAGACTCCGGAAACTGACATACAGAGTGTGTCTCTGACAGGCACTTCGTCTGTAATTGTCAACGGCTGAAACAAAGGAACGATAATCAATATGAATTGATATTATGCACGGCTGAAACACAGGAAATAAACTACCGTAAATATGAATTGATATCGTCCGTCTGAAACACAGGGAAGAGAATACTGGAAATATGAATTAATATCGCCCTTGGCTTAAACAAAGGAAATGGAATGCGGTACATATAAACAGATATCGTCCACGTCTGAAACACAAGAAAGAGACTACCGTAAATATGAACTGATATCGTCCACGTCTGAAACACAAGAGACTACCGTAAATATGAACTGATATCGTCCACGGCTAACACACATGAATGGTATTGTTGTTTAACGGTTCATTCACACAGTGTGGTTATTTCGAGCCGCTTATACGTGTTCGGGAACCAGCCATACCCTTACTATCGAATAGATTCATACGGTTCCTACACGTGCTCGGATGACAAGACTCCGATACACGAGACCGCCCATTGTACATCTCCATCCGACGGACGAGGACTACGGGAAATGTCTTGCCTAAGGGCACACCGAAGCGATCCAGGAGTGCCCGTGTGGCTCGAAACCGTGATCTCCAGATTCCACTGGCTCACCTTCGACCCTGACACAAAAGGAAGAGAATACATATGAATCGATATTGCGCACGGCTAAAACAAAGGATTATTGAAGGACCATTGTTCCACTTTCTCACAAGTTGAGCTTCCAGAGGGATTAGAACCCGTAGCGGTGAGAGGCGAGAAGGTTTACAACGCAGTTGTGTTAACCCCTCGACCACGGAAGTGCTATGTTTCAAATAGGTACTCAACCGAATATGAAACGGTGAGTTCACCTATTCGAATCGGTGGTATCACATAGAATTCGAAAAAGTGGTATCACTCGAATAGGTGAAAGCAAAACGGCGCTTCATATTTCTGACTATAGTGGGTAAAACTTTAAACATCAAAGGACACAAAAACAACACAAAGTCAATATAATATAGTTCCAATAAACTTACAATAACTGTCGCCTCCCCAATAGTAATAATTGTCAGCCTCATTTGGAGTGCTGTTTGGGGCGGTTTTCGTAGACCGTCTACTGCGCACATGAATATCACGTGCCATTCTGAAAAACCCGACCATAAACGCTTGACTCTCCTCAGGTCCGCGTCTACCCACAATTCCAAATTTGCCCGGCTCAATTACACGATCTGAAATGTGAATAAATACAAACATTATAGTAATTATTCAGCTGCCAAAGGCAGCTGACTCTTATATGGGTTTAGAATATGTCTATGGTTAACATACTGTGAATCATGTAACCGACAATAAGCATGCATTACAACTTCAATTCCTAGGGAACCCGTCTAAAAAACTTGAATGGTATCAAAACATATTTTTCAATGTTCAACGCTTGCCGTTTTATTGCCTCAAATGACATTTTCGTAGAGCAGTCTACTAAAGTGTAGAATGCGGCAATATTTCCGTGATCTTCACGTCCGGAAATTGTTTACGGAGCATAATGAAACCGTAAGTGAAACTGAATGAAACCGCAAGTATTGGAATGGAATAAGTGCAAATCTGTATTTTAATGGAATAATACCCATTTACAATCCGTGTTACAGTAGTCGATTGGTTTATTAGCTGCCTAATTGCACATGTAATGGTAAGGTAGCAATGAACAGTTTCTTTGAGTTTTTCACTTTTTTGATAACGCAATCTTATAATTACACATGGTAGCAGTGAGACGTTTATCTCTGTTGTAATGCACACGCTAACGCACACGCATCCCTTACATGTGAACACCTGTATTTCTGTACTGATGTGTACTTCTAGCACGTCGTGCTCCAAAGTTGAATTGTAATCAGTATGTAAGGCAAATCAAGGTATTTGAACAGAGAGAAGCGAGGTCGCCCATCTTGATTCAAAATGTTTGGTAGGAACAACTGATGGAAAAACTCGGGAAGAATGTGTCTTGTAAGGAAAAAAACGGTCGTGGCGTGTTTACGTCAACATTATTTGTTTTCAATATTGTTTTAACACCCGTGACTTGATATGTTATTATGTTAAACTTCGTTTCCAGTCCCTACCCAGATATATGTTATTTCCTCTCGGCAGCTAGTTTACGCTTGCGTAAAACTTTGCTTGTTCAGGTCTTATATGGGTTTGGAGTATGTCTATGGTTAACAGACTGTGAATCATGTAGCCGACAATAAGCATGCATTACAACTTCAATTCCTAGGGAACCCGTCTAAAAAATTTGATTGGTATAAACACATATTTTCAATGTTCAACGCTTGCCGTTCTATTGCCTCAAATGACGTTTTTTTGGAGCAGTCTACTAAAGTGTAGAATGCGGCAATATTTCCGGGATCTTCACGTCCGGGATTTTTTACGGAGCATAATGAAACCGTAAGTGAAACTGAATGAAACCGCAAATATTGGAATGGAATAAGTGCAAAACTGTATTTTTATGGAATAATACCTTTTTATTCGCTGCCGTTCCCTTAAATGGTTTTCATAATTGCACATAGTAAGGTAGCAATGAACAGTTTCTTAGAGTTGTTTGTCTTGATAACGCAATCTTATAATTACACATGGTAGCAGTGAATAGTTTATCTGTGTTCTAGTGCACACAAATCACACGCATCCCTTAAATGTGAACAAAATAGTTTTGTGATGTTGTGCTGTTGTGTACTTCTAGCATGTCGTGCTACAAAGGTGAATATGTAACAATATGTAACGCATGTCAAGGATTTGACCAGAACGAAGCGAGGTCGTCCATTAAACGGTCATGGCATGTTTAGGTCTTCGTGACATTTTTTTTTTTCAATATTGTTTTAACACTCGTGACTTGATCTGTTATTATGTTAAACTTTGTTCCCAGTTACCACCCAGATATAATGCTATTTTCTCTCGGCATCTATTTTACGCTAGCGTAAAACCTTGATATATTCAAATTCGGCTAAAAAGTGTCATACAACTATAAATAAAGTACATTTACACACAGTTTGTCAATACTAGATCACCGTGTTCTTAATATACGTATTATTCGAGTAAAAAGAGTCTTAAATAATACAGTTACTAAACATATACAAACTATTTATAAAATAGTGGATCTTGTCAATGGGAGATAGCAGTAACCTAGCAGTATTACCTCCCTTCTAGCCTTATCCGCATTCTCTCACGTAGGTCCTGATTGTGTTTATATTTGTATTGCAATTAGAGATGGTTTGTATTTTCAGTTGTATTTTTTGCCTAAATAAAATACATTTCAAATATGACTGCCAAAAAATTATTTAATTGAGGTTATTTTTTCTTCATAAATATTTAGAGCTTTAAACAAATTTTAGTAGAAAGAGATTTTGTAGAGGTTACTGTTGGGTATTGAAATGAATACGGATATAGCGAAACAACAATAAAACCCGAGGTAAACCAAATTGTTGAGACTGAGTTTGTTTGCGATTTGTTTCGGGAAGAGTTATCAGGGGAAATAAACACTGATGTTCCTTGTTGTCTTCACATATTTTCAAAACATAGCGGTATGTGTGTTGAGGACATTATCTAAAGTGATCCCCTGTTGTATTCCAACAGTGTATTAGGCAGAAATTCAAGAACTGGGTGTGCAAATATGCAAACAGGGTGTGCAAAATAAGTTACTAACACGCGTTACGCGTCAATTCGCGACAAGTGGGTGTCTCTGGGGTAATTCATTTTTGCAGATAAAGGGGAAAAAATACATTTTAGGTCATATTTCTTCTATGAATGTATACAAAACATAACAATATTGAGAAAGTAATAGTTTGGAAGTGTTGTTGAGCAAAAAAAAAAATTTTTTTTTTTTTTTTTTTTACCCCACCCACTCATTCAAATATTGGCCGCGATTTTTCAAAAACGGTCGTGCAAAAGACGGCTGCACGGTTGGCTGGCTAATACACTGTATTCCAATAGCATGTGCTTCTCTACGTCTATAAGGAATATTAAAATAACAGCAAGGAACCGGTCGACAATATCTACACAGAATTGTCTTTCCTTGCAATTGAAAGCTAGTGTAGAGATGGTTCCAAGAATGTGTATACCTACCATGGTATATATGTTTCACTCTCATGTATAAGCCGAGGTTTTTGTCTGGCTGACTGGTCCATAATTTTACAGCATTGGTCACATTGAAGTTGAGCCAGCCCTCGTAGTCCCAGGACACAGTCAGATTGACTTCCGGTTCTAAAGCTTTGTCCCTGGAATAAAACATATACTGTACAGAATTTGAATTATGAGCAATATAGTAACTTCAATTAAATAAAGTGACTCAAGCTTATAATACTTATGTACACATTTTTATCATAGAACCCCACATTTAGTTGTTGTTGTTCGACAAAACAAAAAACAAAAAAAAGCACAATAGGTCCGTGGGTGCTCTACTTGATTAAAGTGGGGTTTTTTTTTGTGTTCATCTTTATCACGGATGGTGACAAAAAGAAATGAAAGGCAAACGCTGATTTCCAGTTTCATTGAAAATGTCAGGGGAGACGTGTCACTTGTCGTGTTCCATTCAGATTACCAATCGATTTGGTAGCCTTAGTTAAGCTATAGCCAGCTTCATCTTTTGAGCTAAAAAGGTCATGCAGAACAACAACACAATTTTACATTTAAGTTACATGCCAAACAATTAGCTAGCATTAATAATAAAGACAAAGATCCGGTTTTTTTGTAGATATTTGGCAAAGAACAACTCATTTAGAGGGTCAATGAATTTAATTGATTTTTGAGATATGAGGCAAAACCAGTCACGCGGATCATCGTAACAAATTACATCTAACACGCCTTCAAACATGCCATCCATTTGTACTATTTATTTACGGCTACAAATCACAAAGCAGTGATGAAGGAGGAAAATCAGCCATCAGACAAAGCATTGTTACGGAGGACATTTTGAAGTTTCTTAAATTCCGGTCCATTTTTTAGCAAAGGTCGACCTTCTTGGACAGCAACACAGTTAATATATAAAAGAACACCAACTGAGGAAAATGTTGTCATTTTTCATATTGTACAACTTCGCAGGAGGTGTCATACGTAAACATGTTCCTATATAACTCTGTGTAAACATCGCGTCACAGTGGCAACATTTGGCAAAACGACAAACATCAACTCGATAGAAGTCGAAAGTAGCTCCACAGCCAAACTATCTCTGTTATAGAGAGTTCTGAAAAACTTCAGTTAAGATGAAACAATAATCATAATCGGGTTATAAACAAAGAATATATGATAATTTGAAGGCCATTTTGAAAGCTATGACATCACAGTTTTAAATGACCATATATGGAATATTTATCAATATGAAAATTTAGGGGAAAAGAATGATAGCAACTGAAAAATATGTATACGTAATGGCAATAATGCTTTTTCATATTCAGTGATTCTCTTTAAAGGATATTTAACAATATTCCATATATGGTATTTTGGAACTATGACGTCATAGTTCTCAAAATGGCGGCTCCCATATCTGTTTTAGAACGACCTACAAATGGTCATATATTTTTTGTTCATCATTCGAATTTGATAATTCTTTTACCATTTTACAAGTTTGTTCAAAACTCTCAAGAGTAGAGATTGTTTGGCTGTGTCGCTACATTCCCTTTAAGAGACGTACACATGGGATGTTATTAGCAATGAACACGCAGATTCGGGAAAGATACTGCTTGAAATGGTGTTAGTGTTTGTCTATTTTAGTAACTGAGACCATATTGAATCTCAAATTGCAACGAAAAAACTGAAAGCCGTCTATACTACGTAATTTGACACAACTTACTCCGGATCCTGACCTTGTGTAATTCGGAATACCTCCACGAGACAGCTGGAATCCCTGTGCTTTTTCACCTCTTTGTATAAGCGGAACTCTGACCCGATGACGATTTCTGATGAGGCGACGTCGCTTGTGTCAAAGAAAAATGTACAATCTTTGTCATGACGAAGATGTGGAACTTTGTTGGCTGAAATTAGATAAATGTTACAATGAGCTCGACTGCCAAACATGAAAAAAAAAGTTCTATTTAAACCACGGCACTCAAACGCAATGGCACCGTAGCTCCGCCATGTAACACAAACTAAACCACATGAACAAATAAAACACTCGATAAACAGGACAATACACGAAATAAATATTGGGTTAACGTCGGAACGGGCAGTATGCAAAACAGCCAGAGTACTGGTCATCATAAATAGGTTTTATGTGCACACAACATCGTCATGTTGATGTCTTCAGTGCCCAAATTGACAATGTGAAAAAATAATAATATGGACATAGCTACGACAAAAAAGGTCAACATACAGAGATATTAGCAAACGATGCACTTAAATGTTGTTGTAGAGATATATAGAAACAAACAAAACAAACCAAGAGACCGATGTTCATGCGCCTATTTCCTTTTCAAAGGTTAATAGAAAATGCAAACTTTTTCACAAACATTCCTAAGATTTTTAAATAAAGAAAACATGTTCAATGAAAGTTTAACTCCCGACCGAATTCTTGTACTTATATTTATGTATATAATAATACCCATTACTCATTTGATTGTGAGACAATATCATGGATTGAGGACTATTTTCCGGCCATCTTTGAAAAACAAAATCCAAATCGATGTGATATGGTCAAGTGAAATTTTCAGCCAAATACGTATTTTAGTCACATCCCATCGATTTTGGATTTTTTTTCAAAAATGGCCGACCAATAGTCCTTCACATGTTTCAAAGCGCGTGGTTGTGGTGGTTGTGGTAGTGGTTTTGATTGTGTTAAACGACTCGTCCACACAGTAAAGTATTTTAAAGGGACACAAGGCAATCTTGAGTTTTATTCATACATTAAAATGTGCTCCTCGATTTACTTATCCTGCGTCATTTTGACTTTAAAACTACTTGCATGATTTCAGTTTTCTTCAATATTTTCCCAAAGTTTTAATATATTATTGATGCTATTATAAGAAGTTAGTAATATGTAAAAGTAACTTGCTTTGAACTATTATTTTTATTCTAACACTTAATATTAATGATTAAACAAATGCAAGAAAAGAGAAAAACTAACGGGACGCCGTGAGTTTTTAAAAAATCAAGATTGCCGTGTGTCCCTTTAAAGCTGTTCCATTGATACATAGAAATCCGGACACCTTTCCTACTCTAAATAACGAATATATTCTTATGGTTCATTGACATTCTCGGATGATCGACTCCGATGCACGGGACTGTCCGGTTTACGTCCGCAACCGATGGATGAGGTCTAGGGAAAAGTGTCTTGCCCAGGAACAAACGATGAAACTCAGTGGCACCGGTGGGTGAGGCTTCAACATGAGTCCTCTGGAATTCAACTCCACCGTACTATCCACTGTGTCATGCAAGGCCCCATCCCTATTCACCACACCGCCCATTACACAAACAATTCACTGTAAATGTCACACGCATAGTTTCGTACATTTCTGGCATTTTAATGACATAATTGCCTTTATCAATTAAAACGCCGTGTAATACACAAGGTATGACATACATTAATATAACATAAGCATGTACGCTTGTAGTAAATGTGTATAAAGTATAAAGCACTATACATCTATATATCTGACTTCCAACTTCTTATCAACTATACACAATACTTCTGAGATAGACTTTGTTTGACGTTTCGGTAGATTGTTTTGGTTATCTAATTCGCTCAGTTAGGGGGTGGATGGGATGAAATGCAACACACGACTTGTCGAGTGAATGACTAACAGATAATCTACTGAAATATATTTTTTTTTTATTGGCGTACAGTATGCATTTTAAAGTAAAACCGATGAATTATACTCTCGGAAAGTATAGAAATTCTTTTTCAGAAATGTATTAAAAGTATGTATCACACCACTTACGAGTTGAGAGTGTAATAAAACCATGACATGGAATATCATAATACACAAGTGTAATAAATATGCAAACGAAGGTCGAATCATCTCTCGGTCTTTTCCGTTCAGCTCGGTGCGTAATCTGAATAACCTCGTCGAGTTTCGCAAATCTAACTCGTTTAACATTCAGTATTAAACAAGCACTCATGTAAGAGCCCCTGTATATATTTTTCATGTTAATAATTGTAAGAACAGTGTGAAAGTATTTGTTCTAAGTAAGTATACTTTACTCCCTGGTGTAGTTTTAGCGCAAAAATATTTAAAAAAAAATAAGAGAAAATTACAGTAACACAAATACAAAGTGGTGGGACTAATAATTTATAAAACAAATTTAAGGAATACAAAGCCTGTAGGTAGATCAAAATGTACCCAAAGTTTGGAAATACCAAACACACATCACACTATTGACGTAGCTCTCCAAATGTTGAAACACATGGCCATTTATCCATTAAACGCCCATGTAAACAGCACGCGTATACTAATCGCGTAATTGCCTCGCTTTTAAGTGAGACACCTGCATTTCAAGAGCTTTTCATTTTACATTTCTGATAGCTTTCCGGCCCGGAGTTTACGTCTTATCTTGTAACGAAATCATCAGGCACATTAAATTGCTTTTAAATGGCTGGCAACACAATGAAGCATCAAAATGTTAATCATCTCAAACTTAACAGAACATTCAAAATGAATTTACAGTATTGTAAATTGAAGTGCGTACAATCAAAAATAAATTATATAGTTTTGATTTATTTTAAAATAGTACAAAGTCATTATTAATTATCACGACAGTATGGACTGGTTTCTCTTTAACATTTAAGAAGATCCAATCAGGTTTAAATTTTTAAAAAAAAGGAACATAAACAACCCCAGGCTGTCATTTGCTTACCCTGCTGCACAGTACTTGTAAAAAGGAACTTGTTTTCCGGCCTATTTGTTAATGCCACTTGACCCCACAGTTTGAAGGAATCCCCAAAGAAATTAATAGATGAAAATCACACACTATCCTTTTTACTCTACCATTTATGTATTTAATATGAGCATATGCATTGTAAATATTATATTTTAAAAACGTATCTTCTAGACTGGCTGTCGTCTCAGTGGTTATAGTTTAATTTAATCAGAATCAAAATAATTCAAAGGGGACTTAATGCAGACTATTATATTTGATGATAGCCTGAGTTGTCTCATATATTATAAACATGAACAAACATAATGACATCGCCAGTCTACGTAACTTCATATATTATCTGAACCATAAACCAAATACAAATTCCTAACCGCACCTCATCGTTTAAGCAATATAACCTTCTTGTTCGCTGAAAGACAACATCAATCAACTGCGATAGATTCAATATGGCAGAAGATCTAGACGATAAACACCACCCACATGGTGGTATTTCCCGTTTGATGTAATAGGTTACTAATAACCATTAGTAATGTGTTCGTTGAGATATGGTGCATGATAGAAATATAACAACAAGAGAGTATTTAGTTGTAAGTTTTCAGAAAAGAAGCACCGCTGCGGTTCGAATCCAACTGAGAGCTCGACTTGTCAGTGAGGAAATGTCGATTCTTATGGATGGCGGGAGGTGTACAGTACTGGTTCTACCCAGGGAAAATGGGTGGTCGACCTCCACCACAAAAAAATAGACCGTCATATATAATCTTACATGATTTTTTTGTTGAAAATGGCGTAAAACACCATACAAACAAACAAATCAGAAAAGAAGCCGTACTATAGATAGAAACAAGAAATGTCACTGTAAGTGACAAATGCCCCCGAAGTGGTTTTGACCTTTGACCTCTAAGTGTGACCTTGATCTTGGAGCCACGGACCTGGATTTTGCGCGCGACACGTCGTCTTGTTGTGGTGAGGACGTGTTGACCTTGGAGCACGGAGCTGGATTTTGCGTGGGACATATGGTCTTGTTGTGGTGAGCACTTGTGCCAAGTTACTTGAAAATCCGTCCAGGAATGTCAGAGTTATTGACCGGACACGATTGGACGGACGAACAAACGAACGAACGGACGGACGGACTGACGGACTACTATATTCCGCCCTTCGGGGGCATAAAAAATAAAATTATATCTGCACATACTATTAAAAAGATGATCCATAGTCAGAAACGAAATCATTAATGATGCGATAGATGAGATATGTGGTGAGGAATTCATGATTTATTGTTTTCCATTTCGTCAAATTGAAATTTATGTTGTTTGTGTTATGTTTCATTGCTGAATGAAAATTACGTTTTTTTTCTTTCTCATGTTTTATTATCGACCTATATTAATGAAATGCAACTGGTAGAGTTAACTCTATACAAAAGTATAACTCGCTGTGGTCCCTGGTTCCATTTGAAGGCAAATAATAATAATTGTCGTCCCTGGTTCTATAGGAAGGTAAATAATAACATATTGTCATCCCAGTGTCGATATGAAGGTAAATATTAACACACTGTCGACCCAGGGTCCATATGAAGGTAAATAATAACACACTGTCGACCTAGGGTCCATATGAAGGTAAATATTAACACACTGTCGACCTAGGGTCCATATGAAGGTAAATATTAACACACTGCCGACCTAGGGTCCATATGAAGGTAAATATTAACACACTGTCGACCCAGGGTCGATATGAAGGTAAATAATAACACACTGTCGACCCAGGGTCGATATGAAGGTAAATATTAACACACTGTCGACCCAGGGTCGATATGAAGGTAAATATTAACACACTGTCGACCTAGGGTCGATATGAAGGTAAATATTAACACACTGTCGACCTAGGGTCGATATGAAGGTAAATATTAACACATTGTCGACCTAGGGTCCATATGAAGGTAAATATTAACACACTGTCGACCTAGGGTCGATATGAAGGTAAATATTAACACATTGTCGACCTAGGGTCCATATGAAGGTAAATATTAACACACTGTCGACCCAGGGTCGATATGAAGGTAAATATTAACACACTGTCGACCTAGGGTCGATATGAAGGTAAATATTAACACACTGTCGACCTAGGGTCGATATGAAGGTAAATATTAACACACTGTCGACCTAGGGTCGATATGAAGGTAAATATTAACACATTGTCGACCCAGGGTCCATATGAAGGTAAATATTAACACACTGTCGACCTAGGGTCGATATGAAGGTAAATATTAACACACTGTCGACCTAGGGTCGATATGAAGGTAAATATTAACACACTGTCGACCTAGGGTCGATATGAAGGTAAATATTAACACACTGTCGACCTAGGGTCGATATGAAGGTAAATATTAACACATTGTCGACCTAGGGTCCATATGAAGGTAAATATTAACATATAGTCATCCCAGCGTAGATAAGAAGGTAAATAATAATACATTGTCGACCCAGGTTAAATATATAAAGTTAAATAATAACACATTAATTGTCGTTCCTGGTTGTATATGAAGGTTAATAATATCACATTGTCGTCCCTGTTTCTATATGAAGGTAAATAATAACTCAGTCTCGTCCCAGGTTCAGTATGAAGGTAAATAATAACACATTATATATGAAGGTAAATAATAACTCATTGTCGTCCCTGGTTCTATATGAAGGTAAATAATAACTCAGTCTCGTCCCAGGTTCAGTATGAAGGTAAATAATAACACATTATATATGAAGGTAAATTATAACACATTGTCGTCCCTGGTTCTATATGAAGGTAAATAATAACACATTGTCGTCCCTGGCCCTGGTTCTATATGAAGGTAAATAATAACTCAGTCTCGTCCCAGGTTCAGTATGAAGGTAAATAATAACACATTATATATGAAGGTAAATAATAACTCATTGTCGTCCCTGGTTCTATATGAAGGTAAATAATAACACACTGTCGACCCAGGGTCGATATGAAGGTAAATATTAACACACTGTCGACCCAGGGTCGATATGAAGGTAAATATTAACACACTGTCGACCCAGGGTCGATATGAAGGTAAATATTAACACACTGTCGACCTAGGGTCGATATGAAGGTAAATATTAACACACTGTCGACCTAGGGTCGATATGAAGGTAAATATTAACACACTGTCGACCTAGGGTCGATATGAAGGTAAATATTAACACACTGTCGACCTAGGGTCCATATGAAGGTAAATATTAACACATTGTCGACCTAGGGTCGATATGAAGGTAAATATTAACACATTGTCGACCTAGGGTCCATATGAAGGTAAATATTAACATATAGTCATCCCAGCGTAGATAAGAAGGTAAATAATAATACATTGTCGACCCAGGTTAAATATATAAAGTTAAATAATAACACATTAATTGTCGTTCCTGGTTGTATATGAAGGTTAATAATATCACATTGTCGTCCCTGTTTCTATATGAAGGTAAATAATAACTCAGTCTCGTCCCAGGTTCAGTATGAAGGTAAATAATAACACATTATATATGAAGGTAAATAATAACTCATTGTCGTCCCTGGTTCTATATGAAGGTAAATAATAACTCAGTCTCGTCCCAGGTTCAGTATGAAGGTAAATAATAACACATTATATATGAAGGTAAATTATAACACATTGTCGTCCCTGGTTCTATATGAAGGTAAATAATAACACATTGTCGTCCCTGGCCCTGGTTCTATATGAAGGTAAATAATAACTCAGTCTCGTCCCAGGTTCAGTATGAAGGTAAATAATAACACATTATATATGAAGGTAAATAATAACTCATTGTCGTCCCTGGTTCTATATGAAGGTAAATAATAACACACTGTCGACCCAGGGTCGATATGAAGGTAAATATTAACACACTGTCGACCCAGGGTCGATATGAAGGTAAATATTAACACACTGTCGACCCAGGGTCGATATGAAGGTAAATATTAACACACTGTCGACCTAGGGTCGATATGAAGGTAAATATTAACACACTGTCGACCTAGGGTCGATATGAAGGTAAATATTAACACACTGTCGACCTAGGGTCGATATGAAGGTAAATATTAACACACTGTCGACCCAGGGTCGATATGAAGGTAAATATTAACACACTGTCGACCCAGGGTCGATATGAAGGTAAATATTAACACACTGTCGACCTAGGGTCGATATGAAGGTAAATATTAACACACTGTCGACCTAGGGTCGATATGAAGGTAAATATTAACACACTGTCGACCTAGGGTCGATATGAAGGTAAATATTAACACACTGTCGACCTAGGGTCCATATGAAGGTAAATATTAACACATTGTCGACCTAGGGTCGATATGAAGGTAAATATTAACACATTGTCGACCTAGGGTCCATATGAAGGTAAATATTAACATATAGTCATCCCAGCGTAGATAAGAAGGTAAACATTGTCGTCCCTGGTTCTATATGAAGGTAAATAATAACACATTGTCGTCCCTGGTTCTATATGAAGGTAAATAATAACACATTGTCGTCCCTGGTTCTATATGAAGGTAAATAATAACACATTGTCGTCCCTGGTTCTATATGAAGGTAAATAATAACACATTGTCGTCCCTGGTTCTATATGAAGGTAAACAATAACTCATTGTCGTCCCTGGTTCTATATGAAGGTAAATAATAACTCAGTCTCGTCCCAGGTTCAGTATGAAGGTAAATAATAACACATTATATATGAAGGTAAATAATAACTCATTGTCGTCCCTGGTTCTATATGAAGGTAAATTAAATAATTACATATTGTCGTCCCAGGTTCTATATGAACAGAAGGTAAATAATAACTCATTGTCGTCACTGGTTCTATATGATGGTAAATAATAACTCATTGTCGTCCCTGGTTCTATATGAATGTAAATAATAACACATTGTCGTCCCTGGTTCTATATGAAGGTAAACAATAACACATTGTCGTCACTGGTTCTATATGAAGGTAAACAATAACTCATTGTCGTCCCTGGTTCTATATGAAGGTAAATAATAACTCATTGTCGTCCCTCGTTCTATATGAAGGTAAATTATAACTCATTGTCGTCCCTGGTTCTATATGAAGGTAAATAATAACACACTGTCGTCCCTGGTTCTATATGCAGGTAAATAATAACACATTGTCGTAACTGGTTCTATATGCAGGTAAATAATAACACACTGTCGTCCCTGGTTCTATATGAAGGTAAATAATAACACATTGTCGTCCCCGGTTCTATAAGAAGGTAAATTAACACATTGTCGTCACTGGTTTTATATGCAGGTAAATAATAACACACTTTCGTCATTGGTTCTATATGAAGGTAAATAATAACTCATTGTCGTCCCTGGGTAGATATGAAGGTAAATAATAACTCACTGTCGTCCCTGGTTCTATATGAATGTAAATAATACCTCAGTGTCGTCCCTGGTTCTATATGAAGGTAAATAATAACACATTGTCGTCCCTGGTTCTATATGAATGTAAATAATAACAAATTGTCGTCCCTGGTTCTATATGAAGGTAAACAATAACTCATTGTCGTCACTGGTTCTATATGAAGGTAAACAATAACTCATTGTCGTCCCTGGTTCTATATGAAGGTAACTAATAACACATTGTCGTCCCTGGTTCTATATGAAGGTAAATAATAACACATTGTCGTCCCTGGTTCTATATGAAAGTAAACAATAACACATTGTCGTCCCTGGTTCTATATGAAGGTAAACAATAACACATTGTCGTCCTTGGTTCTATAAATAATAACACATTGTCGTCCCTGGTTCTATATGAAGGTAAACAATAACACATTGTCGTCCCTGGTTCTATATGAAGGTAAATAATAACACATTGTCGTCCCTGGTTCTATATGAAGGTAAATAATAACTCATTGTCGTCCCTGGTTCTATACGAAGGTAAATAATAACACATTGTCGTCCCTCGTTCTATATGAAAGGTAAACAATAACTCATTAACTATTAACACATTGTCGTCCCTGGTTCTATATGAAGGTAAACAATAACACATTGTCGTCCCTGGTTCTATATGAAGGTAAATAATAACTCATTGTCGTCCCTGGTTCTATATGAAGGTAAACAATAACACATTGTCGTCCCTGGTTCTATATGAAGGTAAATAATAACCCATTGTCGTCCCTCGTTCTATATGAAGGTAAACAATAACACATTGTCGTCCCTGGTACTATATGAAAGGTAAACAATAACTCATTGTCGTCCCTCGTTCTATATGAAGGTAAATATTAACACATTGTCGTCCCTGGTTCTATATGAAGGTAAACAATAACACATTGTCGTCCCTGGTTCTATATGAAGGTAAATAATAACTCATTGTCGTCCCTGGTTCTATATGAAGGTAAACAATAACACAGTGTCGTCCCTGGTTCTATATGAAGGTAAATAATAACACATTGTCGTCCCTGGTTCTATATGAAGGTAAATAATAACACATTGTCGTCCCTGGTTCTATATGAAGGTAAATAATAACACATTGTCGTCCCTGGTTCTATATGAAGGTAAACAATAACACATTGTCGTCCCTGGTTCTATATGAAGGTAAACAATAACACATTGTCGTCCCTGGTTCTATATGAAGGTAAATAATAACACATTGTCGTCCCTGGTTCTATATGAAGGTAAATTATAACACATTGTCTTCCCTGGTTCTATATGAAGGTAAATAATAACTCATTGTCGTCCCTGGTTCTATATGAAGGTAAATAATAACTCATTGTCGTCCCTCGTTCTATATGAAGGTAAATAATAACTCATTGTCGTCCCTCGTTCTATATGAAGGTAAATAATAACTCATTGTCATCCCTGGTTCTATATGAAGGTAAATAATAACACATTGTCGTCCCTGGTTCTATATGAAGGTAAATAATAACTCATTGTCGTCCCTGGTTCTATATGAAGGTAAATTATAACACATTGTCTTCCCTGGTTCTATATGAAGGTAAATAATAACACATTGTCGTCCCTGGTTCTATATGAAGGTAAACAATAACACATTGTCGTCCCTGGTTCTATATGAAGGTAAACAATAACACAATGTCGTCCCTGGTTCTATATGAAGGTAAACAATAACTCATTGTCGTCCCTGGTTCTGTATGAAGGTAAACAATAACACATTGTCGTCCCTTGTTCTATATGAAGGTAAATAATAACACATTGTCGTCCCTGGTTCTATATGAAGGTAAACAATAACACATTGTCGTCCCTGGTTCTATATGAAGGTAAACAATAACACAGTGTCGTCCCTGGTTCTATATGAAGGTAAACAATAACTCATTGTCGTCCCTGGTTCTATATGAAGATAAACAATAACTCATTGTCGTCCCTGGTTCTATATGAAGGTAAACAATAACATATTGTCGTCCCTGGTTCTATATGAAGGTAAACAATAACACAGTGTCGTCCCTGGTTCTATATGAAGGTAAACAATAACTCATTGTCGTCCCTGGTTCTATATGAAGGTAAACAATAACACATTGTCGTCCCTCGTTCTATATGAAGGTAAATAATAACACATTGTCGTCCGTGGTTCTATATGAAGGTAAATAATAACTCAGTCTCGTCCCAGGTTCAGTATGAAGGTAAATAATAACACATTATATATGAAGGTAAATAATAACTCATTGTCGTCCCTGGTTCTATATGAAGGTAAATAATAACACATTGTCGTCCCTGGTTCTATATGAAGGTAAATAATAACACATTGTCGTCCCTGGTTCTATATGAAGGTAAACAATAACACATTGTCGTCCCTGGTTCTATATGAAGGTAAACAATAACACATTGTCGTCCCTGGTTCTATATGAAGGTAAACAATAACACATTGTCGTCCCTGGTTCTATATGAAGGTAAATAATAACACATTGTCGTCCCTGGTTCTATATGAAGGTAAATAATAACACATTGTCGTCCCTGGTTCTATATGAAGGTAAATAATAACACATTGTCGTCCCTGGTTCTATATGAAGGTAAACAATAACACATTGTCGTCCCTGGTTCTATATGAAGGTAAACAATAACTCATTGTCGTCCCTGGTTCTATATGAAGGTAAACAATAACACATTGTCGTCCCTGGTTCTATATGAAGGTAAATAATAACACATTGTCGTCCCTGGGTAGATATGAAGGTAAATAATAACACATTGTCGTCCCTGGTTCTATATGAAGGTAAACAATAACACATTGTCGTCCCTGGTTCTATATGAAGGTAAATAATAACTCATTGTCGTCCCTGGTTCTATATGAAGGTAAACAATAACACATTGTCGTCCCTGGTTCTATATGAAGGTAAATAATAACACATTGTCGTCCCTGGTTCTATATGAAGGTAAATAATAACTCATTGTTGTCCCTGGTTCTATATGAAGGTAAACAATAACACATTGTCGTCCCTGGTTCTATATGAAGGTAAATAATAACACATGGTCGTCCCTGGGCCGACGATGAAGTAAAAAATAACTGAGTGTAGTCATCAACAGCAATATGTGTTCAATATCGAAATGAAATCTTGATCCTGTTGGTTTTTTTGGTAAATACAAAATATTTCTCAATTTCTGTGTAGCTTTCCACTATAAAATTTTATTACGTCTGTGATAAAATATATTCATTTAAGGTCAACTAAAACATATGTGCGAGAAATAAGTGGGGTGGTAACGACGATAACAGATGAGTTGGCGGTAATTAAAACTCCCAATGATGTCACCTCCCATAAGAACAACGCAAAACTCGATCACCATTCTGTGAAACTCGGTGTCTCCTGTAAAAGAAAGAAAGCAAGAAAAAGAAAGCAAAAAGAAATGAGAGCAGTACCGTGATTTACAAAACTCCTGATGACGTCAGTTCCGTTGAGTTGCATTTCTTTTCCCAATGTAAGATTCACTTTAGTATGAAACGCCATGTCATCTGTGACTCCATCTCCATCTTCTGTCTGTAGAGTGTTATATAAATTTATCATAAACTTGGGGGCCGAGTTGTCCACTTCGTGTTTTACGAGTTGGGGTCTCTGGTGCAAGCCCAATAACGTCAGTATTTCTTGCTGTACCTCGGTTTGTTTTTGTGTACTCGAGTGGTCAAGCACTATTGTTTGCTGGAGCCCATTATCTGCGTAAAATTCCGAACAAAATCCTCTCCCACAAATATCAAGAAAGACAGAAAGCGTCAAAATGCACACTCGTATTGAACGTGTTCTATCCTCCATTTTGAAACTATATTCTGTTATAAATAGGTATATGGAACCTGTTGAGTGTCTAATTCACTTTGCTTTAGCTAACACTGACTCACACTTACATTTTAAAGGAATAATTCTCATCTGACACACACATCTGAATAACATTCATTATTTAATCCAAAAATCACAAACAACTGAACTTCACAACAGGTGTATGGGTATTTAGGCTACACACTGAACAGGTAAATCACTGCGACGTTTTGTATGAAATAATTGCTTTCAACTTGTATAAACTATCCTTGTTCAATGAACTCTGGCTTCAAATTACTCTACTTTTCAAACGGACTCAATTGTGATCACTTTAAAAAGATTAAACTGTTACGAGATCACAAAAAAACACCTGCTGAACTCCAAAATTATTAGCAGTATAACGTGAACGATAAAGCCCTAACTGTATGAAGGAATGTTAAACATACACAAAGAAATCAGTGCACTTAACGCAGCGAGGCGCCTCGAGGGAATTACCTGTCTAGCGCTATTTTTAGAACACAGAAAGATAGTATTTATTGTACTACGTATTAAAATGTCGGGTTTTCGAAAGTTTACCACAAAACTATTATTTTATATTTATATATGGTCTGTGGTCTTTAAAGGAAATATTTAAAGAAACTAACCCGGTGCCAAATAACGGCAAAAATTACACTACAAAACCGTTTATCTAAACTCAATCCATGTTTTCAGGTCATATAATAATGTATATGTGCTGAGTAATAGTGATCAAAAGTATAGTATTTTGACGGCTTTTTCAGATACCCTTTAGAATAAGAGTAAAATTAATTATGAGTTGGTAACTCTTAATTCACCGCTCCGGTTTTGGGGGTCGGGCTGGCTGGTTAAAGCCATTTATATTGTGTCTATTATTATCAGTATTTTTAGAAACGATCTACATCAGTACGATGTACAACTCGGCTGTTGTTGGCGGAATAGCTACTTTAATGTATATGCATTAAAACAAGCTGTATTATTGAGGGTTCTGAAAAACTTGAAAAATGGTGAACGGATTAGCAAAATCGGAAGATATGATAAATTTGTAGTTCTTTCCTGACCTTTAGAGTCATTTTTGTTACTTTTGCAACATGCGATACATGCATCTAAATATGTATTTTTATTTATAAAACCATAGTTAAATTCTCTTGGATGCGAGACAACTCGTACCTAAGATAATTCGTACCGGTTTTGGACTCGTACTGTTTTCAAAAAATAAATAAGACAACTCGTACCTTTATTTCTTTTTTCTTTTTTTGTATAGTTATCATTTATGTGCAATTGAAAAAATATATTACTATTTTTTCAGATTTTTTAAAAATGTTTTTTTGTGTTTATGTTACGACCGTCATCGTTAGGGGAAACACTATAGGTACGAGATGACCGACATTTTTGTCAATGTTTTATCATTGTTTTATATTTAATGTATTCATCATTATCTGGTCAACTTATATAGATTTACTGTTTATATGGTGGACTTTCTTTAAAACAAACAACAAAAATAGCCGAACTTGTTAAGTAGCAATATCTTTATTAACACAAACATATGTCAACAAAACAGCAGTACATGATATATAACAATCAGTGTCATGGAAATAATAGAACAGATGTTTACTTTTTATATACAGTATCTCATACTCAGAACTACTCAACCTAGTTGTTATCAGTGCTGGATGACAACGCCTTCTTCAATATCTGTTCAACTTCAGCTCGCTTACTACTGACTGTCCGGCTCCTGAAGGCGGGCGGCTGGCTTGTATATGATACTGAATTCCTTCAACAACCCCGTCGCTGACAAATCTCATGCCCGGTAGTATTCCCACAGTTGAAATGTTTTCTTTAAAATAAATTATAATCAATGTCCATATATTCAATGAAAAACAAGCTGAGATAAAAAAAAAGTACCCTTTACCTGCCAGAAAAGCCGCAGTAAGACAATGAACGTGTGAGAATTCATTTACACATCTCATTTCATTTAATGTTTCAACTTTAAGTGAAGACCATTATCAACACCTTTAAAGAAAATATGTCGCTATTCCGCGATTAACACGCAATTGACATTCGTTAGTTTCAATTAACAAAATCCTTTTAATTATTGTCTCGCGTTACGTTTGTAATAATTATCAAAGAAGGAAAACCGAACTTGAAATCTTGTTGTTTGAAAATAAATTAATATAATTACAATTATACAAGTACATAAATATGAAAATATTCATAGAGATAAAAGAAAATGCCGAATGAATTTTATTGAAAACGAATACCACTTTATATAGACATGAAACATCTTAAACCTTTTTTCTTCATAATGTTTGTCTATGTCAGTAAAGTATTTTCATACGTTAGTTTTTAATGTACGTATAAACAATACAAGCAAATTAGTTGATGTTTGACGGCTTTTAACGAACATGATAATAATTATTAATTTATAAGTTGACCATCACCAAATTAAAGAAGTCCTAACTGTCACATTTGCAATCTGCGCTAATGTAAACGTGTTGAAACAAATACAAAAAAATACAACCGATATTGAACAAGGAACTATGGAACTGAAACAACAACAACCACATAAATACACCATTTATTACGTATTTATTACAACCATTATTATATGTAGGTACGAGTTGTCTAAAAATCGGGTACGAATTGTCCAAAACCGGTACGAGTTATCTTAGGTACGAGTTGTCTGGGGTACGAGTTGTCTCGCATCTTGTCCAAACATCGGGTACGAATTGTCCAAAACCGTTACGAGTTTTCTTAGGTACGAGTTGTCTGGGGTACGAGTTGTCTCGGGTACGAGTTGTCTCGCATCTTGTCCAAACATCGGGTACGAATTGTCCAAAACCGTTACGAGTTTTCTTAGGTACGAGTTGTCTGGGGTACGAGTTGTCTCGCATCCATCTATTTTGTTTTATCACATACTTGCCTATAAATCCGTTGTTTTTAATATTCGACACGACCTTGACCTAGCTAGTCATATCAATCTACCGGGTAATAAAGGTTTTATCACGCGGGTGAAATAAAGGGTTAAAAAAGCCGTATCGCGGAAAGCAACGTAAATAACCGAATGGTTTTCCAATTTGGGTCCGGGCAGATTTGTATCACATCGACTCTTTTACCGGAGTGAAACGGATGTTGTTGTATCCGCCCTGCTTTCGTGCCAGATTATTGGTTATAGAATCAATTCCCGTGGATGAAATAACCACTTCCAAACTTGTATTTCAACTTCCATGGCATTCATTTTAAATCAAGTTTCGGAAACAAATAAATGTTTTTTGTCACTTACGTGAATACATGAACACATTAAAATGGACTACTATTTTAAAAAAAATAATCTACCTGGAAAGCGGCGTAGTGAACGAGCTGAAGCAGACATTTCAACAAGTCGTTGCTGAAGTGTACGATAAATATTAAAGGGTTTTTGGATAAATAGAATAAAAACTGTGCATTTTCATTTCACACCCTATATCTAAAGCTCTCGGGCTGATATGGCGTCTCGGGCCTGATATAGGTAATATGAACATATATATATATTTCTTTATTAAAGTCTCATCATGGTTTACAATAAATACAAACATAAATAAAACATCGTAAACATTATAAGATAGCCATGCCATTCTAATTAGAATTATAAAAGACTATAGTTATAAAACCATCAACATATTTTAAAAGTAGCTAATAGCATAAAACTTTAAATTTAATAATTGATTTAAAACTCAAATCAAATTTTTGCTATATGCTTGCCAGTAACTTATCTTTGAAAAGAAATATTTAGAACCTTCAAAAATGCTATCCTTTTTATCTTAATTCTAAGGATCATGTTTGAAAACAAATACATATGAAACTTATGTCAATCCAAGAATCCATGAAGTGTATGTTCTTGTGTTTCGTTTCGGCAAGACATGTCGGCCTTTGGATTATCTATGGCAAGAGTACTTGAATAAATATTATTTCTACACATATACTTCATTATTAAGTGGAGGAACATTTCCTGTTAATCTCCGTCCGTTTGTACATATGTTAAATAAGTCAAACTGTCAAGTTTAAATATTTGTTTGCTTTGTATAAATTTGTTCTTGTTCTTGTATATAACTTAACTGTCATGTACTGTCTATTTGTTTTTGTGTATGTGTATTCACTGTGTATATATGTTATTTTGACTCTCCTGTATATTTTATATTATGGAGGAAATAAAGAATCAATCAATCAATCAATCAAACTCAAACGATATTTGCATATATATTACACATTAAGACTATGTAAATGATGCTAATCTATCTATAAAATATGTACTAAGAATGAGTATTGTAAGATTTGACAAAATAAACAAAACACTATTGCGCATTAGTTAAAACAAAATTAAAAAATCATGTATCCCCTTTGATCAGATCAAAAAGGAACTGATTAGCATCATTTTCATAGAAGAAAATAAAACAGAATCACGATATGATAAAAAAACAATTGACATTATTTACGTATATAAAATTGACATTGTTTGGCATATTTAAGAAGGAAAAAAGACTATCGATACAAAAAGCTAGATCGACGTAGAAGAATTAAGTAGCAGGATTTGGCACATACACGAATTAAGTCTGCATTTGTGAATCAATATACTAATTTTTGTTCATCTGTAGAGTTATTAAAATTGTGATTGAGGCTTATTGCTTTATCATATAAATTAGCTCTGATATCATTATATAAAGGACAGGTTATCATAACATGTAACTCATCTTCCACCTGAACATTACAAAGTGGACAAACTCTTTCACTAATCTGAAGTCTTTCATATCTTCCAGTCTCCAGTCTAATTGGTGCTACGCCACAACGGTATCTAGAATAAGCCTACCTATGATTTCTTTGTAGTATTAGTTTACAGTACCTTTCTGTTTCAAATGTAGTTTTAAATAACTTATAAGTACGTAATTTATTGCCACCAATATTACTACTACCACGTTCCGAGTTAATATTTACATTCCAGTTTATTATAAACTGATTTAAAGATGCACTCTTAACATCATCTAAAAATTTACCTTTAACAATAGGGTTAATTACACTCAGAACGTTATTAAACTCAATTTTTGAAAAATTATTTAAAACTTTGTAACACCAATTTTTACATCTAGAACCTTTACTATTAAAACAATAATTGAATATTCGTTTATTGAAACACATATTTGGCATATGACTCAATCGTACCCAGTAATCTGATACCGCAATTATTTGTCTAACACACAAACCGGTTGCCATGCCATGTCACCTGCCATTGCAGCTGATGGTGTGTTTCTTGTCGTACCCAAAAATACTCGCATTGCTCTATGTTGTACGGCTTCAATACAAGAGTAGGTTTGAGTACCCCATATTGCTGCACCATAAGCTACAATAGACCAAACATACACATTTATTATTCTCTAAGTATCTGAGATGATTAGCTTGTTTAATTGCTTTATAATTATAATGTTTTGCATTTCTAAATTAATAGTTTGTAGTATGCTTGCAACTTGTTAATTGTTAATTAGACCTACGTCCTGTGTTCTAAATGTATGTGCCGTATTTGTGTGGATCAAAATATCTTGTGTATGGCAAGTCGTTTTCACATTTAATCACTATTTAGCGATATCGCTAATTCAATTACTGATATCAACAATTCTATTAGCGATATCAAGAATTAATTAGCGATATCAAAAATTAAGTAGCGATATCAAAAATTGAATTATCGATATCGCTAATTCAATTTCAGATATCGCTAATTCAATTTTTGCTATCGCTAATTCAATAAGCGATATCGCAAATTCAATAAGCGATATCGCAAATTCAGTTTCAGATATCAACAATTAATTTTCATTTCTAGTTATCGCTAAGTCAATTTTTGATATCGGTAATTGAATTAGCGATATCACTAATTCTAATACTGATATCAAAAATTGTATTGGCGATATCAATAATTGAATTAGCGATATCCAGAATTGAACGAATTTGCGATATCGGTAATTCAATTTTCGTTATCAAAAAATCATTTCTTGATATCGCCAATTCAACTTCAAGAATCACAATGAACGCTCCCTAGTTTAGATTTTCAATCCCAAAATTCAACATTCCAAAATGTCCACATTTTTATCAAGGTTAGACCGCAACTTGGTAGAAATTGAGAGATTGCTAACAGTTGAAGGTAGTGATAGAGACAGGAGGGACACAGCTATTCGACTTATTGAATCTTCGGTACAGAATTTAGACAGGATAAGATCTACAGTTCACGAATCAACTTATAACAATATAAGGATCCCGTTAGGCCAACTCTGCCAAGTGTGCGACGAAACAACGCAGCCAGTAGGGGACATTATAGTATATTGAGTAGTCAGGTACCCTTCCCTTACTGCGCTCGCTACTCTCTCTTCGTGCACGACCCACGAAGAGAAGGTAGCGAGCGCAGTAGTGTAAGGGTACCAGACTACTTTTTGAGAGCTTACCATTGTTTTTCTTCAAATTATTGTGGGGACCAAAGCTTACACTGATCCCGCCCCACCCACACACTCTGAACATTGGGCACACAACCCCCACACCCCACCCCACCGGCTGCTACGCATATGTATTTATTTTAATTTTAGTAGTTAATTTTTGATTGACAATCTATAAGATAAAGTAAACACCTTCCATGTTTTACACTATGCCGCGTGATTCTATGGTTTAACTAAAGTAAGTTCGCATTACACCTTAACTAGACATGCGCAGATCAACGACCATAGTTAAACTATAAGTAAATGATCGAAGTCCCTCAACAATATTGCTGTTCTCCGCCATGTTGAATTGCGTGCGAGAATGGTCCCTGTTGAAGCAGGGCCAATTTTTTTTTAAAAGGGAGATTCTATTAGCGATATCAAAAACTGAATTAACGATATCAAAATTTGAATTCTTGATATCAATAATTGCTTTTCAATTTCTGATATCGCTAATTCATTTTTTGATATCGCTAATAGAATTAGCGATATCAAAATTTGAATTAGCGATATCAAAAATTGAATTAGCGATATCGAGAATTCAATTCTCGATTGGCGATATCGAGAATTCAATTCTCGATATCGAAATATATGGTATTTAGCGATATCAAGAATTGAATTACCGATATCGCTAATAGAATTTTTGATATCAGTAATTGAATTAGCGATTTTGTGTTGTGTGTTTATCTTGTTCCGTTCCGTTCCGCCAAATATAATTATCCGGGGGGATATTTATATTAAGCGGAACGGAACGAAACAAAACATTGTAATCAAATTTGCCGTGGCCAGACAGGTCCCCACGGGAGTGTTAACGGCTCTCGAAGTTTGGACACAGGGTGCGACTACTGACTACTGATTGTTATAGGGGTCAAGCTAGGACATGCTGAAATTATGTTTAACTATATTTTATCAATATCAAAATGCAATACTGTTAGTCTAATATGATGTGTTTAAACAGCCAATGGTCGCGGTAAATGCACGTGGCAGCAGTCCAGCCAACGGCAGAAGTTATAAGTGTAGTTTATGTGTCAGATAGTGTCCTGGTACAGCCGAGTTTTACATCAGTGAGCAGAAAAAAGACAAAGCAATTATATGATTATATAAAGGTATAAATATATTAAAAAGAATGACAATAGTGAAACTTATTATCGTAATCATAATTATATATTATCACTATTTTGTTTGTGTTCTGTGCTGAAATTATCTTGTTTCGTTCCGTTCCGCTAAATATAACTAACCCCCTGGATAATTATATTTAGCGGAACGGAACGAAACAAGTCAATTGTATTCCAAAGTATAAAGCTATGTTTACGATATGAAATGATGTTCATTTGTGCATTAAAGGTTTAGCCGTCATGCATTTCTTACTATTATTCTAATCTGTTGTTTTTTTCATGTTCTAAGGGCTTTCCAAATATAAGCATTTATATTAGCGTTCGTTTAGTGCAGTGTGGCGGCTGTAAAAAGTCTCCCTGTGCTACGAATCAGTAGTGTTATTTTTTACTGGTCCTTTGGGACCAACGAGCCCAATATAGGTGGCTTTGAAGTAGAATACCGCTTAAGCCGGTGCTAGGGGGCGTGAGAAGTGTTGCTTCTTCAATTACTTCTCATGAACAGACTCAATAAAACCGAGACTGCTGCTTTATTCTCTTAATTGTGTTAGTTGCTCTCAAAGGATCACCTTTATCAGTACTTATTCATATGTGTATTTTATGCAGCAAACTCTGTCCACAGTCCTGAAACAGCCGAGTTTTACAACAGTGAGCAGAAAAAAATACGAAACAATTATATGCACGTATGAAGGTATAAATATAATAAGAATAATGAAAAAAGTGATAAGTATGATCGTAATCATTATTATATATCATCACTATTTCGTTTGTGTTCTGTGTTGAAATTATCTTGTTTCGTTCCGTTTCGCTAAATATAACTAACCCCTTGGATAATTATATTTAGCGGAACGGAACGTAACAAGTCAATTGTATTCCACATTATAAAGCTATGTTTACCATATGAAATGATGTTGATATGTGCATTAAAGGTTTACCCATCATGCATTTTTTTCTATTATTCTAAGCTGGGGTTTTTCATGTTCCAAGGGCTTTCCAAATAAAAGAATTTATGTTTAGGACTTCATATGTGTATTTTATGCAGCAAACTCTGTCCACAGTCCTGATACACCGAGTTGTACAGCAGTGAGCAGAAAACAATACGAAACCATTATATGCACGTATGAAGGTATAAATATAACAAGATATTTTTTAACACAGACCACAAACAAAATAGTGATAATATATAATAATGATTACGAAAATAATTATGACATTATAAGTGCATATAATTATTTCGTATTTTTCTGCTCACTGCTTTAAAACTCGGTGTATCAGGACTGTGGACAGAGTTTGCTGCATAAAATACACATATGAAGTCCTCAACATAAATTCTTGTATTTTGTCATAATTCTTATTATATTGATACCTTCATACGTGCATATAATTGTTTCGTATTTTTATGCTCACTGCTGTAAAACTCGGTGTATCAGGACTGTGGACAGTTTGCTGCATAAAATACACATATGAAATCCTAAACACAAATTCTTATATTTGGAAAGCCCTTGGAACATGAAAAAACAGCTTAGAATAATATAAAGAAATGCATGACGGGTAAACCTTTTATGCACATAATTATCAACATCATTTCATATCGTAAACATAGCTTTATACTGTGAAATACAATCGACTTGTTTCGTTCCGTTCCGCTAAATATAATTACCCAGGGGGTTAGTTGTATTTAGCGGAACGGAACGAAACAAGATAATTTCAACACAGAACCCAAACAAGATAGTGATAATATATAATAATGATTACGATAATACTTATAACTTTTGTCATTATTCTTATTATATTTATACCTTCATACGTGCATATACTTGGTTCGTATTTTTTTCTGCACACTGTTGTAAAACTCGGCTGTTTCAGGACTGTGGACAGAGTTTGCTGCATAAAATACACATATAAGTCCTAAATAAAAATGCTTATATTTGGAAAGCCCTTAGAACATGAAAAAAACAACAGATTAGAATAATAGTAAGAAATGCATGACGGCTAAACCTTTAATGCACAAATCAACATCAGTTCATATCGTAAACATAGCTTTATACTGTGGAATACAATTGACTTGTTTCGTTCCGCTAAATATAATTATCCAGAGGGTTAGTTATATTTAGCGGAACGGAACGAAACAAGATAATTTCAGCACAGAACACAAACAAAATAGTGATAATATATAATTATGATTACGATAATAATTTTCACTATTGTCATTCTTTTTAATATATTTATACCTTTATATAATCATATAATTGCTTCGTCTTTTTTCTGCTCACTGATGTAAAACTCGGCTGTACCAGAACACTATCTGACACATAAACTACACGTATAACTTCTGCCGTTGGCTGGACTGCTGCCACGTGCATTTACCGCGACCATTGGCTGTTCAAACACATCACATTAGACTAACAGTATTGCATTTTGATATTGATAAAATATAGTTAAACATAATTTCAGCATGTCCTAGCTTGACCCCTATAACAATCAGTAGTCAGTAGTCGCACCCTGTGTCCAAACTTCGAGAGCCATTAACACTCCCGTGGGGACCTGTCTGGCCACTGACCGGCCACGGCAAATTTGACTTCAGTGTTTTGTTTCGTTCCGTTCCGCTAAATATAAATATCCCCCCGGATAATTATATTTGGCGGAACGGAAGGGAACAAGATAAACACACAACACAAAACGAACATGAGCGAAACGTATATTGTTTTGCTTTTTAATTTTAATATGTTTTGTTTGTATAAAGTCAGATTATAAGATGGAAAAAAACACAAATTTGGAGACATTCATACAATAAAGTTGTTTTCCCCAATTTGTATTTGTACCTTTATACATATATACATTTGTTTCGTTTTCTGACGCTCAATGTTCTAATACCTAGACTGTATCAGGGCATAACCTGATACACATATATACACGTATGAAGCGCTTTATAAATGGTATTTTTGGGAAGCTCTGGAACACAAACAAACAGAATATAACAACAGATATGAGGAGAACAGTTTTAAAACATACATCAACATCATTTTATATCTAACCTACAGAATTATGCTTCGGAATGAAAATGTATTGTTCCGTTCCGTTCCGCCAAATATAATAGTTATATTTAGCGAAACGGAACGGAACAAGAACATTTAAACAAACAACACAAACTAGAATAGATTTAGTTTAGTGTTTAATAATATAGATCATATATTTATTAAAGTCGTATTAAAAGAGAGAGAGACAAACACAATTTTGAGACATTCATACAAAAAAGTGGATTTCCCCAATTGGTACCCCAGAACCTGTTCCGTTCCGTTTCGCTAAATATAATTAGCCCATAAAACAACTGTATTCTAGTAAGAATACCGGGACGCAGTCAAATTGGTATACAGGCGTTTTAATGAGTCTTCTACTACTTGAATTAGGTATCAATTTCAGGGATACAGTCTATAAATCTTTCTCAGAATATGAATACAGCTGGCTCCAAATCGTTATCGTCATTGATTTTATTGACTGATGTAAAACTTTTTTAAAGGGACAAACGGCAATCTTGATGTTTTAAAAGCTCGCGGCGTCCCGTTAGTTTTTCTACATAACTTGCATTTGTTCAATAATTAATATTACTTGTAAGAATAATATAAAGGAAATTGTGTTTGAATATTACTAACTTTTTGTGTGTAAAGCTATATATGTATCTCTTTTTGGTGCTGCCTGATTTTAAAATAAGCAACAACTCTTCAATCATTAAACAGAGTTGATGAAACTTTACGCCGCTGGACATGGAATTATGACATTAAAAGTAGCATGTCCACCGCCATTTTCGGGATGGTTAAAATTCTGTTAAGATTCTGTACTATGTATTTTATGAATATTGAGTTCTGCTCAACCCGGGGCTAGGGGTCGTGAACGGTAGTTAGCATATTTCACTACGGTTCATGAACTGTCTCAATCAAACCGAGACTGCAGCAGTTCGTATTTATCGTGTTTGGCCGTTTCCAAATGTCCATTCTCATACTCTTTTTTAACTGAAGCATCTTCTAAAGTGTTTGAATAGGTCTGTTCCACTGCTGCTTATTCTTATGAACTACTAATCAGATTTCAATAATAAAAAAACATCTAAAAACATTAAACCCTTTCTTCCAATGTTAATTTACATTGCTGAAAACGGAGATTACCTTTGTAGATGCTCCAATTGCTATTATATTATCCTTAAGATGTCTTTTGTTTATAACTATGATTATTTACCAATTCTTCATATTCTAACCATGATCTTTTCCAAATTCCTCACATTCTAATCATGAAACAAGATTCTATTTAGTGACCAATTACACATACTATTTCAGATTTCTACCATATCCATATTATAACATTATACAACACAGATGCCAAAATTAAAAACATGTTCATTTTGTCATATGAGGACTAGTTTATCTAGTGCTCAAATCTGCCATGACAAATGTGCTTTGATTGTTGACAATTACAAAAAAATAAAAAAAATCTAACATCTACACACTGTTCGTGTGTTTTTATCATATTCATTACCGTTAGTGTTTTCTTATGTAACTGTCCTGACTGGCTTGTGATACTTTGTATCACTGTTTTCTTGCTATACTGTCTAGCAGACGTTAAATGAAATGTATATCGTATCATCTTATCGTGTCGTCAGTGACATATATTATATGGAAGCCGCCATTCTAAGAATATTATGATAAAACAGAACATATTCTTTATTTATGACAAATGTTTCTCGTCATCTAAATGCATATACACTTTGTTAATATATGATAGGTCAAAATAATTTTACATTAAACAATGTGAAAATATAAACACACGCATCCAGACTTTAAATAACACTTGTTATTTATGACATATTAGGTCTGTGACAAACCATAAAAGTATTACACCTCATAATAGACACACATTCACTCTGACGTACGTAATTACCATTTATAAGCATACTTATTCCCTAGATTTATCTATTAAATTCTTAAATATTTCATTTATTTTTCAAATAGTTAACAATAACTTATTAGTACCAAATTCAGACATTAAAATGGCAATATATTTTGTTTGAGCCAGTACAAATTGCTTGGTATTGGTATATAAACACAAACCTAAAATAAAATGTATTCAGTTTGTCCTAGGATATATTTATCATTAGGTGCGCAGAAATCTTTTTCTCCGATTTGGTCCTTTTTGGTAAATCAACTACCTTAGAGGCCATTTTGGTCTATTCGTGGTACCTCCGGGCGCCCCGGGCGCTTGAACCGACAAACGCAGGAAGTCGTATTATTTTTGTTTGCAATTTGGGATTTATTTTTTGCAGGTAAAGACCATATAGATCTACCTGTTAATATTTCTTACAAAAGGTGTAATTTTATCATATGTAAATTCCTCTCTTCTGTTCGCTAGCTTCATAGAGAAGGTGGAGTGCAACAGAAAATACCGTACATAAGTTGCAGATGATCTTGATCAGTTGATGCTTGATGTACAACTTCCCCAACAAATCTCGGCCAGCCAGAGTCACAGGAACTGGTCACTTTTAATTTTTGCCTTCTATTATTATAATTGTGTATAGACAATTATAATAATAGAAGGCAAAAATTAAAAGTGACCAGTTCCTGTGGCCAGAGTGAGACCGTAACATACATATGTCTTATTTGCAGATATCGGACTGGACAGATTAGGCCAAATACAGTGCACACTAGCACTTATCCGATTTTTTTATCACGTACATATTAAACATCGCCATTTTAATCATGTTACATCCTCGTCGGCACATGGTTGGTTACCCTAAGACATTTTATTGTAAAATATCTTTCACAAGTATACATTCTGGAGAAGAAAGCTCTTATCTTGATAATATAATTCCTTCCTTTTCACTTTTTATAATCCAATCCAATTGTTCCAAAAACAAATAACTCAACAATCCATAAATGTTTATACCACTGTCACAACACAGGGAGTACGTTATAGGGAGGAGAAACGGGCTCGTTTTGCCGATTTATGTTGTCGCGCATGTGTTTCACTACTCCGTGAAAATGACTATTTCCGGTTGTTTCGCGAGTGTGTGAAAAAAGCAAATTCTTATAAATTATTACACTTACAAACTAAATAAAGGTGCTAAATGTAAACATAAGTATTATTTATTTACATTGTGTCCTCTGATACAGAGCGTGTATTTGTTTGCATGTTTAAAAGCACATTTTACCAGACGGTTCCGTGTAACAAAGATGGCGCCACTCTGCGCCAAATAAAAAATGGTGACAGTGTATAGCTATTGCAAACGAGATACAAGACTACGGGTTATTTAGGCATTAATAATAACAAAAAGTGAATAGTAAACATATTTATCTTTGTAAAGAAGGTAATTTCATGGTGGTGATTATAAGACAAAGCCTAAAAAGAGGTGATGAAAATGTGCCTTTTGAGATATCAGCTAAATTTTTAATTTTATAGAATTAAAAATGGTGTGAAGCTATTGCAAACGAGATACGAAGTATGGGTTATATTGGGCATTAATAATAACAAAAAGTGAATAGTAGACATATTTATCTTTGTCAATAATGTAATTTCGCGATGTTGATTATAACAGAAAGCCGTAAAAAGGGGCTGTAAAAACTGCCTAATTTGAGATGTTGGCTGAAATTTTAACTTTTCAAATGTAACGCGCTTACGATCGATTTACCTGTATCTATAAAATAGTAAATGGCGGCGTTCTAGCGCGACAACATAAATCGATAAACTAGAGCGTTTATGAACCCGTTTCTTCTCCCTATAACGTACTCCCTGCACAACAAGATCGCAATTTTGAATCTGCCCTTGATTCGTGACGTCATATTTTCCCAAAGTTATTGGTAAAATTAGGCCAAGTCAATGAAAATGAGTTTCTCAGCTTCATGATAGGTAACAGTTTAACAACATTTAACATTTGTTTAACTAATTAAATGTAACTACAATAGGTTTTAGTAGTCAATGCAGGAGGTGAATACAGCCTGTACTTGTGGCTCAATTGCTGCGAATTTGCCTGTACAAATACAAAAAAAAGTTCGAAATTGCATTATTTTCTATAGACTAGTGGCTTTGTGACATTGACCAAACTTTTTTTTTATATCGGCCTTACTACTACACTATATCGTCCCGTGACTTGCATTGATAAAATGTAAACGGAGCAGACGACGAAAACGGCAATGTTTAATATTGTATAAAAAGGGTCTATCGAGGTCTTTTTCATGGGTCATCATTTGGAATTAGTAAATTTTATATAAATTTAATTTATTTAAATAAATAAAGAATATTTACCTGTTTAAAATGCATCTTTCCCACGGTCAGTCTCACGCACTGCGCAAATCTCACGAGATCCGGAGCAAAAACAAAATGGACGCGAACCAAGGGCAGTCACGAACCTAGGGCCTTGGAGGATAAAATAAACTTGACAATATCAAATGTTTCAGCATCAGTTAGAGTGTTTTTTTTATGTGTTTTGTGAATGCAGCCTGTGCCCGTGTCATTGTGAAAAATAGCAGCATTTTTCTAAAAATTGTGAAAATTGTGAAATATTACAACAAAAGAGAAATAAACTATTTTCGCAGTTTAATATCCCTTGGATTTAAGTTTTATTTTTGGTAAATACAGACTAGTTTTGACCCCAGCTTATATTAAGACTAGTATCCTTACTGGTCTGTATTTACTTTTTACTGTTGTTTTTTTCAGATTGTGAATTTTTTGGATATATAAATTAATTGTGAAAAAAAGGATACTTTTTGGAATTGTGAATTAGGCATAAAAAAAACCACTGAGTTACACTTAATACTTCCAGACTGTGAAACAGGACAGATATGGCCCAGTATCGAATTGCTGATCCGGAAGAGTTATTACAGTGCCCTTACGATCGGACACACACGCAATCGGCAAAGGGTTTCCAGTACCATCTTATGAAATGTCGAAAGGTTGGTATAAATATATTTATTATAGGTCTATACGATCGCGTGTACAACATAACGGCAAAGTGATTGCTTCACGTAATATGTTGTCGTGTACGTATATTAATTATTATTTATAATTTTAAGTCAATACTCTTGGTTACATTTTGTATGTCCAAAGAGGTTTTAGTACTGTCTGATGATCTCATAAAGTGTGGAACAGATACTTTATACATCTTGGTCCATTCAATTGGGTACGTACATGTATAAATCGGGCAAAGAGGTTCTAGTACTATCTACTGAAGGTTGGGCCATCCTTAACAAATTGGTGGTTTGCTGTGAGTAGGTAAATAGGATTTAGGACCTGTTTTTGTTCTGACTCTGACAGTGTTGGAAGCATTTTACAAAACATGGTGTCCTATCTGTGTTAAACCTGTTAAATACATGTATACACTCTGTTTTGATTTGTCTCATTAAAGGGAATGTAGCGACACAGCCAAATGATTATTGAGAGTTCTGAAAAACTTAGCAAAGGTGAAATAATTTTCCAAATAGGGTGATAAACAGAAAATATATGACCACTTGAAGGTTGTTCTAAAACGGGTAGAGGGGCCGCCATTTTTGGAACTATGATGTCATAGTTTCAAATTACCATATATGAAATATTGATAAATATCATTTGAAGCAAAGAAAATCACTGCAAATGAATGCAAAATCTTTTTCGGATCATATAAATCATTAATGTCATTAAGTACACATCATGTACATATTTTTCATACAGTTGCAGCAAAAAAATGTAAACAAAGAAAAAAGAAAAGAAAGTCCTTATTGCTTAAAAAAATGTTTGGTAGCTGCCTTTTTAGTGAGTAGGTCGGAGTGACCACAGCAAACCAAAAAGTTTTTAAGGATGGTCTTGGTATATAATTTTAGATCCATATAGTGCAGGCAAATCGATTACAGGACCTTCTCTTTGAGTGTCAGCAGTAAAATATAATAGGTTCATATGATTAGAAACATGACTCAAGCATATGTTTCTATAATCATCTTATCAGTTTAATAGTGAAATACGGCTTCGGTCGTATACAATAATGTATGTGGTTCTGGTTACTTGACTGACCCTAGATTTTTGGTCTGTTTTCGCCGACCCTAATTTTCCCCCTGTTTTTGATAAAAAGTATGAAAAAGGTTGGATGCATCATAGTCGTGAAGGCGTCCTACACCATTTTAATCTTCGGAATCTGCATCATAAGAAATCGTCATTTTGACGGCATTACAAAATTTGCTTATCTGGAGTACTGACAGTAACATACTGTACATATTTATGTTGTAGAGAAATTAAAATAGTTTAAAATTTGTTTGTTTTTACTCATACGTGTATGTTTCAGAATTACAAAGGGAAGGCTTTTGTATCATGTCCATTTAACGCTACACATCACATGCCACGGCCAGAGCTCCGACATCATGTATCAACATGTCCTGATAAGGCAACCATTGAACCAGAGTTGATGTATGGTAAGTTGTCTTGTGCTCTTATACTTCTGTTATTTTCAGCAGCTGTGTATATTCAGTAAGCTTTTATATTTTCTCAACATTTAAAATTTAGCAACATCGTATACCTTTTAGCATTTGATATTTAGCAAAGTAGTTTAAACGGTGTCTCACTTGTTCACTGAAAACATATATGTATTTGTATATTTCCTATAGCTGCAAGAAAGGAGTGTGGCGAGAATAATATTCACAAGGGCTGCACTGATACCCCCGTTTACCGAGATTTGGCTATCCCTACTAGCGAAGATTGGGACTCAGGTATGTAGGCAAGGGCTGCACAGATATCCACGTGTACCGTGATCTGGCCGTTCCTACTAACGGATACTGGGACTCAGGTATGTAGGCAAGGGCTGCACAGATACCCACGTGTACCGTGATCTGGCCGTCCCTACTAACGGATACTGGGACTCAGGTATGTAGGCAAGGGCTGCACAGATACCCACGTGTACTGTGATCTGGCCGTCCCTACTAACGGATACTGGGACTCTGGTATGTAAGCAAGGGCAGCACTGATACCTCCGTGTACCGGGATCTGGCCGTCCCTACTAACAAATACTGGGACTCAGGTATGTAGCCAAGGGCAGCACTGATACATCCGTGTACCAGGATCTGGCCATCCCTACTAACGGATACTGGGACTCTGGTATGTAAGCAAGGGCAGCACAGATACACATATGTACGGGGATCTGGCCATCCCTACTAACAAATACTGGGACTCAGGTATGGGAGCAAGGGTTGCACAGATACCCACGTGTACCGGGATCTGGACATCCCTACTTATGAAGATTGGGACTCTGGTATGTAAGCAAGGACTGCACAGACACTCCCGTATACCGGGATCTGGTCATCTCTACTAATGAAGATTGGGACTCTGGTATGTAAGCTAGGGCTGCACAGACACTCCCATATACCGGGATCTGGTCATCTCTACTAATGAAGATTGCGACTCAGGTATGTAAGGAAGGGCTGCACAGATACCCCTGTGTACCGGGATTTGGCCATTCCTACTAATGAAGATTGGGACTCGGGTATGTAAGCAAGGGCCCCACAGATACCCCGTGTACCGGGATTTGGCGCATCCCTACTAATGAAACTGGGACTCGGCTATGCAGTATACATTTTTGAGAAAGAAAAAACTAGCAGCATTTCTATCTGTGCTTTATAGGTCTGGCCTACCATCTAAAAGGGCAACACTGAAGAAAAAATGCATGGTTCCACTTATGAATTTCCCTATGTCTGATAATTTGTCATTTAATTTCATAATTTTAATTAGCAGTTATTGTGTTTCAAATTTTTAAAATGAACAGAGGGGGAAAATCATTTAGTCAGATTAAAATCTCATGCTACTTATTCAAATTCACAGTTGTTTTGTCATAGAAAGACATTGGAAGTAACTTCGCATATAAATATTGAACATTCACTGAATGGACATGTGTTTATTTTTTCCAGAGGTCGTGAACCAAGCTTCTGAAAGACCATATGTTGGTAGTGTAAGGTTCCTTGATAAACCCAAGTAAGTGTCATTAGCTTTCCGGTACAAAGTTTAAGTTTTGAAAGATTTCCGGTATATTATTATTAGCCAAACTGTGTAGCAAATCCAGGATTATAGTTTGGCGATTTCCGTCTGTCCGGTCGTCTGTCTACGCATTTTGACATTTGGTTAAATTTTTGATAAAAGAAAGAATTGTGGGAATGTTTTGAAACTTGGCACACATGTTCACTATCATAACACAATGTTATATGACAAGAACCATAACTCTGCCATCCCAACTCTGTTCATTTCAAAATTTTCCATTGCACTGTTCATATCAAAATTTTCTGATCTACTGCTCGTTTTAATAGATTTTGGATGCACTGATTTCTTGTGGACTGTAAGTTTTCAATGATTTCCAGGGAACTGAAGGTTTGAAAAGATTACGAGTGCATTGTTTCACATTGTTTAAACAAGTCAGGACTCCCTGTAACTCCTTATCAATGAACTGAGAATGAATCTCGAGATTAAAAAAAAATAAAAGTATGAAAGCAGCCCTGAGGAAAACATTAGCTATTACTTGGCTTTTGAATGCTGTCTGCTTAAGCTTAACTTGTGACATAGCAAATACTTACCTACATGTGCTAGAGTTTAAATTAAGGCAAAATTAGTTACCTCACTGTACAGGGGCGGATGCAGGATTTGAGATTTTGAGTGGGGTGGGGCATTCTGAATAGTCATTTTCTCCCCTTTAATAGTTTCCTTTTGAACTAAGGTGCCTTCTGATGTTTAATAGCTGCCTTCTGGCCTTTAATACAGTTGCTGCCACGCGGATTACGACTAATCACATGCAACGCGGGGATTTTATCTCACCTTGGACACACTGATTTTATCCCCGCGATCGGCGGACAGTCCACTCAACCGTGGACAATAACTTTTGACCACCGCGACACAATCACCGTGATTGGCCCTGATCTGTTTTGATTCGCACACCGCTTTATCCTGTGTGAAATCGCAGGCCATCGCCGCGATTTACCTTCAGTATCTATGTACAATTTTGCGGTCAATTTAATGCATTATTATTCAATAACTATTAAAAAATCGTAAGAAGCAGAAGACAATTTTATTTTTGTTTTCGGAAAATTCAAATGCCCGGATAATGTATTCACGATAGTTATCTGGCGGTTCCTATTACCGACATCGCGGTGACTGAACATAAAATTCAATTAATAATTCTTATACTGGAAATTAGAATTATATTTTTAATTAATCGTTATTTGTATCACATTTTACTATTCTGCTGTTGATTATTAATACATCGATGGGTTCTTTAGTCAGAAATAATCGGAAAAAATTGTAAAACCCGTTATTAGTGCCGCCTTGTTAATAGGTACACACATCGCAAAGGATTGTGAGTAGCCAATTTATGTGAAGATAAATGTGACTTTTGGACAACAAAAACGAAAAACATGTGTTATTAAATGCATTAAAAGTTTGATATACATATTGCTTTCGAAATTTATTCATTGTATTTATCAGTTTATTACATTTTGTATTGATCCCTGCTCTAATTTCCCCCGCGTTCCCCCCGCGATCCTATCACAGAGAATCGCGGTGATTGCTTTCTTTCGAGACTGGATTTTGCAATCGCTGCGATTTTTACTGTAGTTGCCTTCTGACCTTTAATAGTTACCTTGTTTCCTTTTATAGTTGCCTTCTGACCTGTAGTAGTTGCCTTCTGACCTGTAATAGTTGCCTTGTTTCCTTTTATAGTTGCCTTCTGACCTTAGTTGCCGTCTGACCTTTAAAAATAATTGCCTTGTTTCCTTCAATAGTTGCCTTCTGACCTTATATGCTTTCTGACCTGAGTTACCTTTGCCTTATGACCGTTGTAATCTTAGTTACCTTTGATCTTGGTTGCCTTCTGACCTTAGTAACCTTTTGACCTTAGTTACCTTTTGACCTTAGTTGCCTTCTGACCTTTGTAACCTTAGTTACTTTTGTACCTTTGACCTTAGTCGCCTTCTGAACTTAGTAACCTTTTGACCTGTGTTGCCTTCTGACCTTAGTAACCTTCTAACCTTAGCTTAAGCTACCTTCTGACGTAAATAGCCTTCTTTCATTGGTGACATGCCTTGAATAAAGTAGAAGAACTTGAAATCATTATTTTCGCCCTCTATTTTTATGTATGGATAAAATGCATCAGCCTTCTACCCACAACAAAATAACGTAGCTCATATATAATAAAAGGCATCTAAGTTTATCAGAGATGTTCAATAAGGTAGTAAAATAAATACTCATTTGCTAAAACATGCCACTGTGTGTGAATTAACTATTAAAAACTGTCATTCAGCAAAACTGAAAACATTTGTGTAAACAAATTAATTTGTATTATATGGTTGCTTTGAAAAGTCTCTTAATGGATCCCAGTACTTAATTGGCCCTTAAAACTGCAACATTAAAACAAGTATGATACTGATTCAATTAACTATTGCTTTATTCACTAGGACTAAGCTGGCAACACAGTCACCAACAACATCCTCTGCTGTTGGTACCAAGTCCGCGCAGCCCCAGTTACAGCCATTGGAGCAACCTGTTAGCAGTGTATTTCAGTACAGCATGGAAAGAGGGTGCGGCTGGGGGCGTGGCCTTGCAAACGGTAATATTTGTGTAATTCTGGGTAATCTGTGTAATTTGTTTTCAATTTTAGAAACAGTTTATGGTTATTACAATGCTGCAGACATCCTGTTCTTATTACCAGATGTAACATACACTTCAGGCCACCCTTTCCTCCTAACCAACAAAATATCTTCCATAAGCCTTGTCGGTCGGTTGAGGACGTAAAGCAGGTTGTCCCATGTGTCAGAATCTGTCCTTCGAGCATCTTGGAAAACCAAAATCTGACCAAGTATGTTTACACTGCCATAAAAAGGCAAAATAAAATATTTTTGAAGGTTTTTACTCAATATTATAGGGACAATGTCCGTAACTTTTAGCTTATAAAACACACACTAATTACGTTCATAAACATTACACACAAACAGTATTGAATATTTACTAATTGAAAGCAAGATTGTCTGACGGAATTCAATCGCGGTACAAAAAAAAAGAACGACCGCTTTGCGAGTTTGAACCAGCAGCCCAAACTAAATTACACTCACGGGTAATAAGACTGTGCGCCTAATAGACGGCGTCGCTCCTACCTGAGCTATGCGGGCCATACATATTACGCAATACATACTATGTAGAAAACCTAATGCGCTAGTGGAAGTCACGTGATCAGCATAAAGTAAATAAAGTGGGTCCCTCATTATTTACAAATAATAATTAAAACATTGTTTTTTTTCAAACTCACGAATGTATTTACTACATACTTATTTGGGTCTATGCTCATGTTTTCATGTATACATTTCACTGAATAAAAGTCAGACAGTTATTTGATTATGCTCAATATCAGCTTACTTACCTTTAAGGTATCGAAGTTTGACTGTAAATTATCTATATTATATTACTTAACCACTAAATTATTTCAGGTGAGCCTTCTGGGCGGAGCATGGGTAGAGGTCAGATGACACCTCCGCCAGGCAGACCCACAGTTTAATTTTCAGATGGTGAGTGTTATCTCTTCCATAAACTGATCTTTTTCTTCTCCTTTGTCTACAATAATCTCGGACTCGGACCTGACATAATCAAAGTCTTTTGATATTCAAATTGTAAAGAAAACTTTCATAAAATTGTGTTATACACAAGCTTAGCTTTTCTGACTTAAATATGGGTTTGGGTTTCTAATGGGTTTTGCACATTACACAGTTTCGAAACAATGACAGATTGGACTTGTTTCATAAATGTAAATGTTTTTTTCTTTCAGACAATGTATTTTTGAAGCTGCTAAGAAATGTCCATGGAGAAGAACTGTTTAGAGTGAACAGAAAAAAACTGTGTGGATTGTACAGTGGAATTGTATAGATTGTACACGGAAACTGTGTGGATTGTACAGTGGAACTGAGTAGATTGTACAGTGGAACTGAGTAGATTGTACATAAAAACTAGATTGTACAGTGGAACTAAAAACTAGATTGTGCAGTGGAACTGTGTAGATTGTACATGGAAACTGTGTAGATTGTACACAAAAATGCTTCCTTGTAGCATTATCTTAAGGGCTCCCATGGAAAGCAATTATGATAAAATGTGTCTCATATCTTAAGGGCTCCCATGGAAAGCAATTATGATAAAATGTGTCCCATTTCACATCAAATTTTGCGTGTATGCTGTGTTTACAAGACTATATCTCTTACAATTCTTACCCTAGCACAACCAAATTTGGCCATTAGCTTCCTTATAGCATTATCGTAAGGGCTGCTTAAGTAATTTTGGTTCCTGTAACCCCTGGGCTCCGATGGAACCAAAATTCTGATAGACCTTAAAATATGTCTGTTTCACATCAAATTGTGCGTGTCAGCTGTGTTTACAGGTCTATATCTCTTACATTTTTTGTTCTAGCTGAACTAAATTTTGGAATTGGTTTCCTTATAGTATGTTGTAAAGGGTTGGATAAGTAATTTTGTCTTCTGCAAATTCTGGGCTCCCATGGAACCCAAATTGTGATGGCCCATAAAATGTGCAATAAATGCAGATCTAGGTTTGCATGTAAGCATGTATATATCTATAATTTTGGTTTGTTATAGCATTATGCATCTTATTATTTCACCCATATTTCTTTGTTGTTTTAGTCAATTTTTACACATATATGTTGCCCCAAAATTATCAAAATCGGATGATAGACAAAAAAGATATGACTATTTAAAGGTTCTGAAACGAATATGGGAGCCGCCATTTTTAGAACTATGACGTCATAGTTCCATATTACCATATATGGAATATTGATAAATATCATTTAAAACAAAGAAAATCACTGCAAATGAATGATTTTTTTTAATGGTGATATAAATCATTATTGCCATTAAGTATGACATATTTTTCATACAGTTGATGTCATTTTCCCCCTATAAATCAGTAAATTTTCATATTTATAAATATTCCATATATAGTCATTTAGAACCGTGATGTCATAGCTCCCAAAATGGCCGCTTCCATATCCGTTTCAACAGAAACTTCAAATGATCATATCTTCTTTGTTTATCATCCGATTTTGATAATTCTTCCACCCTTATTCAAGTATTTCAAAACTCTCAATAATAAAGATGGTTTGGCTGTGTCGCTACATACCCTTTAACCTTTTTTTTTAAGTTTGGGCTGGGGCGGGGAAGTCAGTTTTGTTAAATCTCCGCATTACCATGTCCGATCTTCATCAAACTTTAACAACACCTTCCTCTCATCAAGTACTGACCATATCCTGAAAACAAGGTCACTGTGACCTACTTTATCCAAAATATATGTTATGTTAACCTTTTTAACTTTGTTATACGGGCATCAACATTTTTTAGCTCTACTGGCCAAGGGCCAGCAGAGCTTATGGGATGGTGTGTTGTCCGTCTTCCGTCGTCCGTCCGTCCGTCGTCCGTCCGTTAACTTTTCCTTGTGTTCACTCTAGAGGCCACATTTCTTTGTCAGAATGTTTGTCTCAATGAAATCTCGGTCAAGTTCGAAAATGGGTCATGTGGGGTCAAAAACTAGGTCACTAGGTCAAATATTGGAAAAACCTTGTGTACACTCTAAAGGCCATATTTTTGACCCGAGCTTGATGCAACTTTGTCAGAATGTTTGTCTTAATTATATCTTGGTCAAGTTTGAAAATGGGTCACATGGGGTTAAAAACTAGGTCACTAGGTCAAATACTTGAAAAACCTTGTGTACACTCTAGAAGCCGTATTTCTGATCCAATCTTGATGAAACTTTGTCAAAATGTTTGTCTTAATTATATCTTGGTCAAGTTCAAAAATGGGTCACATGGTTTTAAAAACTAGGTCACTAGGTCAAACTTTGGAAAAACCGTGTGTACACTCTAAAGGCCATATTGTTGACCTGATCTTGATGAAACTTTGTCAGAATGTTTGTCTTAATGAAATCTCGGTCAAGTTCAACAATGGGTCATGTGGGGTCAAAAACTAGGTCACTAGGTCAAATACTTGAATAAACTTGCGTACACTCTAGAGGTCATATTTGTTACCCAATCTTGATGAAACTTTGTCAAATTGTTTATCTTAATTATATCTTGATCAAGTTCGAAAATGGGTCACATGAAGTTAAAAACTAGGTCACTAGGTCAAATATTGGAAAAACCTTGTGTAGACTCTAGAGGCCATATTTTTGACCCGAGCTTGATGCAACTTTGTCAGAATGTTTATCTTAATTGTTTGTCTCAATGAAATCTAGGTCAAGTTCGAAAATGGGTCATGTGGGGTCAAAAACTAGGTCACTAGGTCAAATATTGGAAAAACCTTGTGTACACTCTAAGAGGCCATATTTTTGACCCGAGCTTGATGCAACTTTGTCAGAATGTTTGTCTTAATTATATCTTGGTCAGGTTTGAAAATGGGTCACATGGGGTTAAAAACTAGGTCACTAGGTCAAATACTTGAAAAACCTTGTGTACACTCTAGAAGCCGTATTTCTGACCCAATCTTGATGAAACTTTGTCAAAATGTTTGTCTTAATTATATCTTGGTCAAGTTTAAAAATGGGTCACATGGTGTTAAAAACTAGGTCACTAGGTCAAATATTGGAAAAACCGTGTGTACACTCTTTGTCAAAATGTTTGTCTTAATTATATCTTGGTCAAGTTCAAAAATGGGTCACATGGTGTTAAAAACTAGGTCACTAGGTCAAACTTTGGAAAAACCGTATGTACACTCTAGAGGCCATATTTTTTACCCGATCTTGATGCAACTTTGTCAGAATGTTTGTCTTAATTATATCTTGGTCAAGTTTGAAAATGGGTCACATGGGGTTAAAAACTAGGTCACTAGGTCAAATACTTGAAAAACCTTGTGTACACTCTAGAAGCCGTATTTCTGACCCAATATTGATGAAACTTTGTCAAAATGTTTGTCTTAACTATATCTTGGTCAAGTTCAAAAATGGGTCACATGGTGTTAAAAACTAGGTCACTAGGTCAAACTTTGGAAAAACCGTGTGTACACTCTAGAGGCCATATTTTTGACCCGATCTTGATGAAACTTTGTCAGAATGTTTGTCTCAATGAAATCTCGGTCAAGTTCAAAAATGGGTCATGTGGGGTCAAAAACTAGGTCACTAGGTCAAATACTTGAAAAAACTTGTGTACACTCTAGAGGTCATATTTGTTACCCAATCTTGATGAAATTTTGTCAAATTGTTTATCTTAATTATATCTTGATCAAGTTCGGAAATGGGTCACATGAAGTTAAAAACTAGGTCACTAGGTCAAATATTGGAAAAACCTTGTGTACACTCTAGAGGCCATATTTTTGACCCGAGCTTGATGCAACTTTGTCAGAATGTTTGTCTTATTTATATCTTGGTCAAGTTTGAAAATGGGTCACATGGGGTTAAAAACTAGGTCACTAGGTCAAATATTGGAAAAACCTTGTGTACACTCTTTGTCAAAATGTTTGTCTTAATTATATCTTGGTCAAGTTCAAAAATGGGTCACATGGTGTTAAAAACTAGGTCACTAGGTCAAACTTTGGAAAAACCGTGTGTACACTCTAGAGGCCATATTTTTGACCCGATCTTGATGCAATTTTGTCAGAATATTTGTCTCAATTATAGCTTGCTAAAGTTCGAAAATGGGTCACACAGGGTCAAAAACTAGGTCACTAGTACACTCTAGAGGCCATATTTCTGACCCGATCTTGATGAAACTTTGTCGAAATGTTGTCTTAATTAGGGGCGTCCGTGGCCGAGTGGTTAGAGTCTCTGACTTGCAATCACTTGCCCCTCACCGCTGTAGGTTCGATCCCTCAGGGGCCTAGGAATCTTTATGTGAGGAAGCTATCCAGCTGGCTTGCGGAACGTCGGTCGTTCTACCCAGGTGCCCGTCCGTGTACACAAATTGCCCGGAGGGGCACCTGGGGTCTTCCTCCACCAGTAGAAGCTGGAAAGTTGCCATATGACCTTAGCTGTTATAATCCAATTCAATTCAATTTTCTCCCATTTCTGCTCATGTGAGATAGGCATTTTCCTCATGTGAGATAACTCTATCTTACATGACATGTGACTTATGACGTCATGACTTTACGTCGACGTTGCGTTATTCTGGCGTTAAATCAGCAAAGTCATTGATTTTATGCGGTAATAAACACATAATGGGAGAAAAATAATCCATCATGAGTGATCCATATGAGATAGGGAAATCTCACCCTCGGGATCAGAATTGCAACCAGGCACTCGGCAGAGCCTCGTCCCTGGTTACAATTCTGACCCTCGGGTGAGATTTCCCTATCTCACATGGATACTCATGATGGATTCTTATAGTCTTAATTATATTTTGGTCAAGTTCGAAAATGGGTCCCATGGGGTCAAAAACTAGGTCACTAGGTCAAATACTTGAAAAACCTTGTGTACACTCTAGACACCATGTAGTACGACTCGATTCATCAATGGTATAACAGCCAGTAGAGCGTTCACAGGCCCTCTTGGGCCTCTTGTTTTATCTTGGCATTGCCATGTCCAATTATGTTTTATATCTCAGCATTGCCATGTGCAACTATTATAAAACTTGGACAGTAAGTTGCTGACCATCATGCGCTGAAAATGAAAACTATGTTTTCAACATTAAAGCATCCTCTCACTCCCAAAAACAATATATCTAGAAAAGCTCTATTAAATAGTTGTTCAGGGTGAGAAGGTTCTAGGCCCATTTTCCATATGTTCTCTTGATGTACATGGAAGATGAGCCTGGCATGTTCATGCCTTTTAGGCACCATATAACCTTTTCATGTGTTGGTGCGCCTTAAAACCCCAATTCAATTAAATAGTTGCAACAAACACACAGGCACTCATCTTTCACATTTTGGAAAACCCGGCTTTAACACCACCAGGTGTTTTTTTGTCTACAATATTTTCACTTAGTTCAGATAATCGTTTTCGAAAATGAGTTGAAGGGAATACTATTTTATCAGAGTGTCAATTATGTGTTAGACAAAACAAAAATTCAGTTGGCTATCTCTTTTTTTTTTATCTGCCACCTTTACGAAAGTGGGGGATATAGAAATGGTGTTGTCTGTCCGCCCGTCAATGTGTCACAAACTTGTGTTGCCTACTGCTTCAAAACTGTTATACCAATGAATACTAGCAAATAGTTATGTCTCGATAGCGAGGGCAGATAAAACGGATACACAATTACAGGAGTTATTGCCCCTCACAGTTTTTAGTAAAGTCTTATATTGTAATATTTTGTGCACCTACTTCTCTAAGTTGTTATAAACTTTGGTTGCCTATTCCTCAAAAACTAGAAAGAAAGGCAAACTGCACCAAACTTGGTGTGCAACATGTAAAGCAAGTACTCAGTTGTAGGAATATTTAACTTGAGGATTTGTAATTGAAATATAACCAAACTGGGACACATTGCTTATGGCAAAATATCTGGGTCAATTTTGATAAGCCAGACCGCAAAAAGTAACGCCAGAGTTATTGCGACTTAATGTGTTACTACTTTTGTCCGCTAAATTAATTCAGTAATTGTTATGCCAATTTAAGTTACTGCGATCTTTACCTTCACAAATCCCCGTGTGGTTCGGGGCAAATTATAGGGCCACTGCAGATCCCTTTGGAGTGATAGGCAGAGGGGTAGAATCCCCCCAAATTCATGTTCATTTTATCATTTTTTGTTCATGTTCATTAAAGGTCTTCATCATGATCCCTGCATTGCTTCAGGTGCTATCTTGTTCGCATCAAAAGAGCAGTGGCAGAAAAACAATAACGTGGCTCCAGCGTAAATGGAGTTCCTACGATAGAATTTGCAGCAACTCTGCAGTTCAGGGTGAGCAGGTTCTAGGCCCATTTTCCATATTTTATCTCGATGTACATGGAAGATGAGCCTGGCATGTTCATGCCTTTTAGGCGCCATATAACCTTTTCATGTGTTGGTGCGCCTTAAAACCCCAATTCAATTACCTTCACAACGGGCATATTTTGTGACAATTTTTCACTCCTGTTAGTTTTTGTAAATATGTTTGTTTTCTCCAGGATTATGTTTATTTCATAATATTTAGACATATTTTAATTATTACGCTAAACTAGTTCCGGTATTTGCACTATTGTAAGATTGTTCTATGAAAATAATATTACATCTTCTCAATGTTATATAATTACCTCATGAAAATTGTATGATGTTGGTGCTGAATAAAGGAATTGAAATCATTGTCTTTTGTTAATCTATCCACTTGTCTAAGAAATGGTATAAACAGCGTTATTTATAGAATGTTTCATCTACCCACGAGGCCAAGACACGATTTAACACATTATAGATGGCATACAGTGTTTATTATAGTTTGGTTAATATACCCATTCGTCAAAGAAACTGTATATATTGTAAAAAGTATTTCTTATCCATTATTTATCCCCATACATTATGGTACATATTGTTTTTAGCTCTACTGGCCAAGAGCCAGCAGAGCTTTTAACTTTTACCTCTTCAAGACGATAGGGCCTTCATTTTTCATCCTATATTTACGAAACATTACCAGATTGTTAATATCAATGAAAGCTCGGACAAGTTCGAAAACCAGCCAGATCGGACCATTAATAGCGGAGTTATGGCCTTTGATTTAGTTAAAAATTCTATATTTTGCCTCGTTTACACGATAGGGCCTTATATTTTATCCGATCTTTACCAAACTTTACCAGGTTGTTAATATCAATGAAAGCTCGAACAAGTTCAAAACAGCCAGATCGGACTAGGAACACTGGAGTTATGGCCCTTGATTTAGTTAAAATCGCTATATTTTCCCTCTTTAAGATTATAGGCCTTCATTTTTCATCCAATCTTTACCAAGCTTTACCAAATTGTTAATAACAATGAAAGCTAGGAAAACTTCGAAAACCAGCCAAATTGGACTAGTAACACCCGTGTTTTTCCTCTTGATTTTGTTTTAAAAAAAAAGGCTATATTTTACCTCGTTAAGACGATAGAGCCTTCATTTTCTATCGGCAAGAGTCATGCATATGGTAATACATAGCAAAATATGATTCATATAAATAGCATTTAGTTCAAATTCTGAACTCATCTATAGTCTAATTGTAAAATAATCTGTAATCAACATGTATTGATGTATGTATATAGTCTTGATCCATTATATTTATAGATATATGTTAACGTTCGCTAATGTTAAATTTTGAATTTGTATTATATGTTACAATTATATGTATATGCTCTCCTGTACATTGGAGGAAATAAAGAATCTATCTACCAAACTTTAACATATTGTAAATATCAATGAAAGCTCGGGCAAGTTCGAAAACCAGCTATATCGGATAAGGAAAACTAAGGAACACCAGAGTTATATGCCCTTGAATTATTGAAAAATGCCATTTTAAGCCTTGTGAACACTAGCGCCTTCATTTTCTATTAGATCTTTCCCAAACTTGGCCAGATTGTTGATATCAATGACAGCTCAGATGAGTTTGAAAACCACCCAGATTGAACCAGTAACACCGTAGTAATGGCCCTTTTTCAATATTTGTATTGTACACTGGAAATTCCAGGGGACGTGCGTTCAAATCTCATTGGAGTCATTTTTTTCCATAAGAAACCTTAGTTCATGGGTTCATTTCGTTTAATTATTTATTTGTTTTAATTTTATTTTTTTCAATTTTGTTCAAATTGTTTTTTATTCCTTTTTTTGTCCTTGGTTCATTTTCCTCTAATTGGGAGCTGAGCTTGTTGGGTCAGTTTTACATAGAGTTGTAGGGAAAAACTTCAAAAATCTACTTGGAGGGAGTTTCGTCAAACTTCACACATATGTTCATCACAAGTGTGTCGCGCGCAAGAATTATGCCAGTGCCTCAAACGTCAAGGTCACAGTTTGAGTTCAAAGGTCTTTTTTTCTTCATGTCAGCCATTAGTTTAAAACTACTGAAAGGAATTATATCACTGCACACACATGTTTATCACAATGAAAAAGTGTCTTGTGCAAGAATCTTGTCAGTGCCTCAAAGGTCAAGTTCACATGCATATTGTTTTTGCAGTGGGGGCATCCGTGTCCCATGGACACATTTCTTGTTTACCAGAGTTATTGCCCCTTTCTGTTTCTAAGCGTTAGAAAGAACGCTGGTAAATATAGATTTTTCATTAACTATATTCACATTTAAATCTGTGAAAAATATTGTTATGGAACATGTTATACGTCTCCTCTGTAACATGATAAGAAAGCCCATTTGTCCACGTGACTGACGTAAGACCGAAGAATTGACAACTAGGTGGTATACTTCACTTAAGGTAAATCTAAGGAAGTTTCCAATCAAAAGCCATTAAATATAGTCTTCATATGTGTACCCTATGCCAAACGAAATTTGGTTCGGGTGTACTGGACAACCGGGTCTACACTATAACTCGTCAAGACGGGTAGACCCACACGTGACACTTTACAGTTAGATTGTCCATAGTTTGAGGGTGACATTTAACATTTCAGTGAGGGGTCGATGGGTCTAGGTCACCGTGACCTGATAATGAAAGGCGTTGTCTGCTCTACAACGTTTCAACATGTGTAACCACATGCATGACATTGCACATGTAGACCAGGGGCATAGCGTGCCATACTCCTTTACTCCCGGGAGTAACTTGAAAAAAAAAAATTAAAAATCCTAAAAAGTTAAAAAAAAATGCAATAAAATAATGGGTAAGGGTGGAAAACTAGCTCCTCCCAGTCCCTCTCCATGGCGGCGCTTCGCATCTCGTATTAGTAGTATGTTGAAAACTATCCACTTTACGCCTCTGTGGACTGTCCGTGGTGAGAGGATGACACCTATACATTTTGGGTTGGATACTTACAATCGTATAGCGCACCAGTACTGAAATAAAAACATTCAGTACAAATCTCAAACGCCTTTATCTCCATATAGAAGAAGGGGGAGGCATGTGTTTTTCTTTCTACTTATAATTTGGTTAATCTACCCATTATATTAGTCCAAGAAACGGTATTGACTGCATCAAGTGTGTATTACAGTTTGGTTATTCTAATACAAGTAACTGTATATACTGCATACACATATGCATGTACTTAAAGGTGAGGTTGCACTATTCTCAAACACAGTGTATGACCTATGTAACGTATGCAAAGAAACATAAATGCTGGTGGCCATCTTGAAATGGTGACATCATCAAGCCTTTTTACCATATATGGCATATTGATAAATATTAAAACAAATAAAACCAGGACATTTATTAAAAATACATATACAAAGTGTAAAATGTATACAGTGTTCGTATTATGATTTTACATGTATTTTGCCTTAAATGATACAAATTTTGTTGGTTCGGAGGAACAAGCTTGATGTTGTCATCAGTCCAAGATAAATTTCTTCATGTTTTAATAGAGGTCATATACCGTTTATTTGTTGTGGTATTTAGGTAATTCGTTCACACTTATTTTTAGCTCTACTGATCAGAGATCAGCAGAGCTTATGCCGTGGTGCGGCATCCGTCGTCCGTCTGTCTGTCCGTAAACTTTTTTTTGTAGCGACTACTCCTCTGAAACTACTGAATGGATTTTCATGAAACTGCAGAAATGTTGCCCATGAAGTTTGGTTGATCCTAGCCAAAATTCATGTTGATATGAAATCCAAGATGGCCACCAAATCTAAAAATAGATTTTTAAAAAACAAGTTTGTAGCGACTACTTTTTGAAAACTCTAAGTGATATTGATATGGGACTTTTTCTAAAATGACCAGCATGACATGATGTTGATCCTTGTCGAAATTCGTTTTTATTTGACGTTAAACATGGCTGCCAGCGGCCATCTTTGTTTACATAGAGTTATTTAGTAAAAACTTGTAGCGACTACTCCTCTGAAACTACTCGACGAATTTCCATGAAACTTTACAGGAATGTTGCTCTTGATGTCTAAATGATCCTAGCAACATTTCAGGTTGGTCGAAAATTCAAGATGGCCGCCACAGCTAAAAATAGATTTTCAAAAAACAAGTTTGTAGCGAGTACTTCTTGAAAACTATAAGTGATATTATTATGGGACTTTTTCTAAAATGATCAGTATGGAATGATGTTGATCCTTGTTGAAATTTGCAACATTAAACATGGCCGCCAGCGGCCATCTTTGTTAACATATAGTTTTATAATGAAAACTTGTAGCGACTACTTCTCTGAAACAACTTGACGGATTTTCATGAAACTTCACAAGAATATAGCTCTTGATGTCTTATTTATCCTAGCAAAACTTCAGGTCTGCCGGAAATTCAAGATGGCCGCCACAGCTAAAAATAGATTTTCAAAAAACAAGTTTGTAGCGAGTACTTCTTGAAAACTATAAGTGATATTAATATGGGACTTTTTCTAAAATGATCAGTATGGAATGTTGTTGATCCTTGTTGAAATTATTTTGATTCAACATTAAACATGGCCGCCAGCGGCCATCTTTGTTTACATAGAGTTTTATAATGAAAAATTGTAGCGACTACTTCTCTGTTACTACTTGACGGATTTTCATGAATCTTCACAAGAATATAGCTCTTGATGTCTAATTGATCCTAGCAAAACTTCAGGTCTGCCGGAAATTCAAGATGTTAAACATGACTGTCAGCGGCTATCTTTGTTTACATAGAGTTATCTAGTAATAACTTGTAGCGACTACTCCTCTGTAACTACTCCACAGATTTTCATGACACTTCACAGGAATGTTGCTCTTGATGTCTAATTGATCCTAGCAAAATTTCAGGTTGGCCGGAAATTCAAGATGGCCGCCATGGCTAAAAATATATTTTCAAAATACATGTTTGTAGCGACTACTTCTTGAAAACTATAAGTGATATTGATATGGGACTTTTTCTAAAATGATCAGTATGACATGATGTTGATCCATGTTTGTTTACATAGAGTTATATAATGAAAACTTGTAGCGACTACTCCTCTGAAACTACTTGACGTATTTTCATGAAACTTCACAGGAATGCTGATCTAGCTATCAAAAACCTATCAGTAGAGCTTCAAGGCCATTGACCTCTTGTTAAAAAAAGTTTGTAGCGACAACTTCTTGAAAACTGTAAGTGATATTGATATGGGACTTTTTCTAAAATGATCAGCATGACATGATGTTGATCCTTATGGAAAAATATTTTGATTCGACATTAAACATGGGCGCCGTTGTTTACATAGTTTGTATAGTAAAAAATTGTAGCGACTTCTCCTCTGAAACTACTTGACTGATTTTCATGAAACTTCACAGGAATGTTGCTCTTGATGTCCAGTTGATCCTAGCACAATTTCAGGTCGGCCGGAAATTCAAGATGGCCACCACGGCTAAACATAGATTTTTAAAAACAAGTTTTGTAGCGACTACTTCTTGAAAACTGTAAGTGATATTGATATGGGACTTTTTCTGAAATGATCAGCATGACAAGATGTTGGTCCTTGTCGAAAATTATTTTGATTCAACATTAAACATGGCTGCCAGTGGCCATCTTTGTTTACCTAGAGTTATATAGTAAAAACTTCAACTTGTAGCGACTACTCCTCTGAAACTACTTGACAGATTTGTATGAAACTTCACAGGAATGCTGATCTAGCTATCAAAATCTATCAGTAGAGCTTCAAGGTCATTGACCTCTTGTTTATAGAGTTGTTGTAGATAAAATAAATGTCTACCGAGGATATATAACAGTGACCTTGCATGTTCGCACGTTATTATGGTGGTGCAGATATGTGGAATACACACATATTACAAGGTCATGTACCGACTCCGAGTGCCAAGCGGCAGAGAAAACAGAAATTTGTATACATAAACAAGTTTATTATCTCCATATACGGGAGATTACAAGTCATTCGGCAAATATCTTTGTAGTTAGATCGCTACCAATACTGCAATCCGAGTTGTTCATGTATTCCTGATCCGTCTGCTCCTGCAAACACGTGCTTACAAACACGTGCTACAGCCTGAAGTTGATAAAGTAGCAATTTTAAAGGGACACAAAACAATCTTGTTTTCTTTCACTCAAACCTATTTTAAAGGCAACACTCTTTCCATACTTTTATAGGGAAAGGTAATTCCAGCAGAAACTCTTAAAAGCACAATTTTAGGTTTTATAAAGGGAAATAACTTCCACAACAATGTTCGCCATTCATCAATACAGTTACTTTTAGGAGAAAATGTTATGCATTTTAAACTATTTTTAATTATTTCTCAAAACTAGCGGAACTCCTAGTTTTAGAAAAGAAAAAAAAAGTTAATATTTGAAAATGTTAAAAAAAAATATATATAAAATATAATTTCAGTTGTTTGAGCTGAATTATGTTTTACGGCGCTATTATATTGCGCCAACAGACCCACGCTCCACTTACATCGAGATAAACATATTCAGAAAGGATCTGCATAGTTGCTGCAAATTGTGCTATAAGCACTCATTTAAAATGAAATTTGTATCTTTATCATGAAAAATATCAGAATTTACAACTGTTTTTCAATGATACAAGATTATCGTCGGTTTCCCCAAGACTGCGGTAGAATGGACCCCGACCGTTTTAAAAGCCGAGGTATACAGTTTATTCGACATAAATTGTGCGTATGCCATTTGACTGGATTCCTATTGATTTAAACACGTATTGTTATAGGCGTAGGCACCACCCCCTCTGACCCCCAATAATTTGAAGAAAAAATGGTTAGCGTTCAAAAAGTATTTTCCCCCTATATAATTTGAATGTTTTGGTGGATAACGGTGTTTGGGTGGGGTGGGGGTACTTCTCCCTCCCCTACACCCCACCCACTCTCCCACAATAATTAAAACGTTCAGACGCCCATGATTGTAACTATTACGGGCTACATAAAACAGTCAATTAAATCATGGGCATTTATGAAACCCATTGCAAAAGCGGCTACCAAAGACACATGGTGACACGGACTCGTACACATACCCAGGCCTCTCCAGCAGCCTTCTAATATCCGCCTCCGCGACGCCGACAGCATATCATCAAGTCCATGATTCGGGGAATCGTGACCGGAGTTATACATTCTTCAAATTGATCACAGGTATCTGGGCTCCATGGACTACATGAATTCTGTGATGTGTAACCACCGGGGCATCCCCATCTTGTCGGGACACCTGTATGTTTAAATATATATTACTAATAGATACATAAAATAGCTGCCGAGAGAACACGGCGTTATATCTGGGGAGCCTAAGGCACCGGAACAAAATATGGAAACAGATGTTTGTTTGTTTTGTTTGCATGGTGTTTTACAGTTTTGGGAATCGGTTGAAAATCCATGATCGATCCTCAGTATATTTAACCGACCGATGATCGATCATTAATCGATTAAACATGGCTGCTAAATATAACATAAGTGTAATCCTTTTTCAGACTATAATTAAGAAAATAAACAAATTTCAAGTATGTTCTGGTAATAAAGCAGCTGAATGAAACTGACCAGCATTTATTTGAAGTATAAGTTGTGATACCCCCTACGGCCCCTAGAGATATCATATGTGATTACTGGTACTTATTGCAAAATTGTAACATTTTAGTACAAGAGAATGAAATAATTTAAGCCAATATTTTTCAACAACCGAGTAAAGTCGATCATGAAAAATTGTAATCGATTCATCAAACTAAAGGTTTAACTGATCGATCACATCGATTAATTGGTACAACACTAGACTGTTTTACGTCATTTTCAACACATGTAAGGTTGTATATGACGGTCGTTTTCTTTGTGTGTGTGTGAGAGAGAGAGAGAGAGAGAGAGAGAGAGAGCGAGTTGGAGGCAGACCACCCACTTTTCCTGGGAAGAACAAATACTGTACACCACCCGCCATCCGTAAGAATGGGTTTCGAACTCGCAGAGGTACCGGTGGTGGAAGACAGTTATGGGTACAAGTACAAGCTGTGAACGACTGTTTAATACCATCCTTTCCCTGAAAGAAAGAATGACGTAAAACACTATTCAAACAAACAAACTTACATCCATATGAATTGCGCACTTACACTGTTACTGTCAGAGAAAACACGACTATCAACACTACAACTATTCGCAGATTAGCCATATTTATCCATGTGTGGTTAACAGTTTAATGGTACACTGCACAATTAATATTTTGTCTTTTATAGGCAACCTCTCAGATCGCAAGACTAGCAAGACTACGACTGCCATTAATTATGATGTACCATTAAAAATGCATCCTACATCATGCATAACACAACATGGTACGTATAAAACCGGATGAAACCGCCGGATGAGTTACAATATGTCAAATTTAAATGTCAGTTAAAATAAACAAGTGTCTAGTTAGCGCCTATCGTATGTTTAAAGGGGCATGCACCTATCGTATGTTTAAAGGGGCATGCACCTATCGTATGTTTAAAGGGGCATGCACCTATCGTATGTTTAAAGGGGCATGCACCTATCGTATGTTTTAAAGGGGCATGCACCTATCGTATGTTTAAAGGGGCATGCACCTATCGTATGTTTAAAGGGGCATGCACCTATCGTACGTTTAAAGGGGCATGCACCTATCGTATGTTTAAAGGGGCATGCACCTATCGTATGTTTAAAGGGGCATGCACCTATCGTATGTTTAAAGGGGCATGCACCTATCGTATGTTTAAAGGGGCGTGCACCTATCGTATGTTTAAAGGGGAACGCCTCTAGAATGGATCTAAAGTGAATCGTACTTAATAAACTATAAACTACTTTGTG
>JAWPHD010013964.1:0-64476 GCA_037043455.1 Cyrtodaria siliqua | reverse complement strand
AGGTCTTCATTATTAAAGACTCGCCGATACTTCTCGTTGTCTTTTAAGTTTGACCTAGATCTATAGAAGCGTTCCCTGGCACGGTAGGTGGCAAACTTGACTATGATGGATTTAGGTCTCGTCCAACCTGGTGTTTTGCCAATCTTGTGAGACCTATCTATGTCAGAGATAGAAATATCTGCATTGGATGCCGATGCTATCTCAAGGATGATGTCATCTGTATTTTCAGAAGGCAACGATGGGACACCGACTATACGTAAAAAATTACGCCTGCTATATTGTTCCGCTGTGTCACTGGCTAGCTCCAGTTGTTCAATCTTTTGGTTTAGACGTTTCACCTCCTCACACAGTTTGGAGTTCTGTTTTTCAAGATTTTCAACCTTGGTGTTGAGAGCGAGTGTGACACCTTCAATAACTGATTTTACAAGAGGCTCTACTTCAAATTTTAAAGCACTTTTGATCATTTTGGCGATTCTATTAAAATCTTCATCGGCCAAATGAACAGGTTCATGGTCTTTTATGTCTGTAATGTCAGAAATATCGGAAAGCTTGGATTCATTTGCCTGTTTATTTTTCTTCTCTGGGTTTAATTCTAAATCTTCAAAAGGAGATGACAACCACCTCTTTTTTGATGTTTCATCTGACTTCATTGGCGTAGATACTGCGGGCTCATCCGAATTCATTGTTTATGGTATATGTCGCAAACTTGCCGGACTTTATATATATAAAAATATTTTGGCGTGACCGCTCACGATAGGTCAATTATAGGTCAACTATTGGGCCACGTTTACTTTACTAAAGCGAATCTTACTCACGATTAAATAGCTAATATCCGAGTAAATCCAATACAAAGTTAACACCGTATATATTCCTTATATATTCCTATTCATATCTAACCATTTTTTCAATTTCAAATGTTATTCAAACATGTCTTATTTCCAAATTTAAACTCATAAAGGCTCCACTGTGAAAAAACACGTCTCACGCCATCTTGATCATTTCCGGCTGACATATATTACTAAACATCAAGAGCAACATTCCTGTGAAATTGGGAATAGTCCAGGGCAAGTAGATTTCAAAAGTCCACTTGCCCTGACTGAAAAGTCACTTGCCCTGATTTGTTTTATTTACCCATTGCATCATATAACAAAACAATATTATTTTCTTTTACATTTTTAGGATCGCGCCGCAAATCACGTCAAAAACCGTACCGGGTCCAGCAAATTAAGGAAAGATACAAATATCGGACAGGGAAAGCAGCATTCAAGGACGGCAGTCAACCACAAAACCCAAAAACAAACACGCAAACAGACAAACGAAAAGGCAAACGTAATAAAAAATGCAAACGACATCACAAACACAAAAGGGTTGACAATAGGGCTACCGCCTTGGAACGGTCAGTGGCCACAATGAAATTACTCAATGACTTGGCAGAAGCCAGAGCAACAAGAGAATAAACCATTAAGGGAAGGACATCCAAAACAGGTGCGCGTTCCCGGTGTTATTTGATGTTTTCCTACTGAGCAATAGTCTTGATCATCTTCGACGCTTGATTGTAAATTTAAACATTAAAAGCGTCTCAAAAATCAAGACAAATCGTCGGACTGCGATACTGCATATAGTAAAATAGGTCTGGTCTTGAAAATTTGGTAACATACGCGTGGTGCGCTAAAACGATGTATCCGGTTTATGAGTGATAGCATATGGCTAAAAACGGTAATACCATTTTCGCCAAAAACGGGCTTTATTTGTCTGTGTAATTTAGGAATACAGCACATAGTTGGAACTTTGTTTTGCGTTTCGTCTACGCTAGCTTTGAAAGCGGTACGCTGAGTTGTATGCGTGGAAACATCATCTTCGGTATATTAATTTGGATTATACGAGTATGCTCCCCAGTTTCAGAAAGAAAACATTGACGTAATGTAGGCGTCAGTCAATATAAAACAATGGTGTAGGATTCCCGATTTTAAGTTAAGGGTCTCGAAGGAAGAAAAAAGGGGTTAGCTGTATAAATGGTAGTACTGTTATCTATCAACTAACATTTTCCAAGTAGAAAGGGAGTTCGGGTCCGCATGTTCTCTACGATGTCATTTTATAATCCACAATATATTGGGCAATCTGAGCACATGCCTTAACACAAAATTGTGAAGGCAATCTGTACTTCGGACCTTTAGAAAAAAATGTCGAAAGTGTCAACTGCTTGACATGTTCATTAACTTATTATATCGTTGGACTACATATTGTGAGGAATTTGATATCTTAAATTTCTCTAACCACGATATAACAATTTCATTTACCTTACATATATGTATGGATTTAACCCTCTATAAAAAACAGACAATACATTTAAGACACATCTACATCTCAGTGAAACATAACCTATAATAACATATCAGCACAAGCAAACATCTCAACAGTATTTATAGTTTGGTTAACATGTCACGAACGTTAATTCAATCTTTTTCGAAATCGCTTTTTATCCAAAAATATATTGATGATGTTTGTTTCTCTCCGACGACATATATAAAGAAAGAGCATGATAATGGACCTTTGGAATGTTTTGTGTAAAAAAGCATGAGCGAAATTATATTAAGCATAAATAAGAGCTGCTGTATGTTTAAGAAGTTGCATGATAAAATTAAACAACTAAAAACTTACAATAACTTGAATCCTTGAATCCATGTTGACTGCTTGCGTAAAAGCCTAATAAACATATGAGTGTACCAAATATATGTCAATCTCCAGCATACTGATAAGAAATCAGATAGGGTCATATTAACTGGTTCACATTTCGAAATAAGTTGTAATAGATTGAGGTTGTTGATACGCAAACTGACATTAATAATATAAATTATTTACTGTTTAAATGAACTTAAAAATCGTGGTATTTGTATTTAAATCTTATATTTTAAACTTGCGGAAAGTCGGTGGTTCGACCCAAGTGCAATTCCGGGCACCTAGTGTCTTTCTCCACCAAAGGAAGCCGAAAGGTTGCACGAAAATTGTTTGGAGGGAACTTCGGATCTTCCTTTACCAATGGAAGCTGGAAAGCCGCCATATGAACATAACTGTTGGTGCTACTATAAAATTATCTTTAGAAGGACCCCGTCTTTTGATAGTAAATGAATGCAATTATGAGGTTTTTCCTTTTCAGTATTTATTTATGGCAATCCTATTCATAACTATGTTATTTCGTGCTCAAAAAGGTGGATGGAGTTGAACAGTATATTTGTTTAAAAAAACACACAATGCTAATATGTTGGCCAGCGCAACCACAAATAACAATGACTCTTAACAAGTCATTAGCTTTCCAATTAAACTTTACGTTTTTGCATTTGACTGTGTTTCTCTAATAATAATTTAATGAGCTAGAGCTTCCAAACTTGGATCTTACTGAATAATGGCCTTTTTCTGAAACGGGTTTTCAATCTACGACATTGAATCTTATTTTCATTTGACAAATAATTTGGTCAATTAACGTTGTCAATTGTCAATTGAACGTTAAATGTTTGCCTTTGACTTTTTTCTCTAAACCAATTTAATGATCTAGAGTTTCCAAACTTGGATCCAAGTTGTATATAGGATAGTACATCATACGTTAAGCTCTTATTTATAATTCTGGTTACATTAGGTGAGATATATGAATCTGCGGATATCTTGTTAAAATAGAAACTGGAAACTTGGCATCCGTGATCTTTGAGTCTCACGTCAGACCAGATAAACATTCATTTACATCCCAATGTCAAAGTGATATCATGCAATGTGTGTGGTTCATTTTTCAAAACCAGGTCAGTCAAATGTTAAAAGGGTTCAACTTCATAGTCAGCTAAAATTCTACTTTATTATTTTAAAAGATATGACTAAACCCAAATCAATGTAACATCCATAGAACGAATTTTGATATTGTTAATTATCCCCATTTAGATTGGGATGTTCCACGAGCAACTTCCCAATTTACAGTCTGAATGAATGAATGAGTGTTGTTTTACGGCACGTCGACACATAAATAGGTCATATTGTGCACAAAAACTGACGAAATACAAATAAATGAAGGATTAATTAAAAATTTATGTAAATATATCAGGATAAAACTATTAAAAAAATAAGGGATGATATGGTAGTAATATAAACTATATATGTAAATCAACGAATGCCCGAAAACGGGTATATAAAAAAGTAATTATATACAAGAACATATTATACTGATTTATAAAGTCTGATTTCCTTAAGGAAATCTAAAACTAGACTAAAATCTAAAGTATTAAATAACTCGGTCATAGTATTAACATTGTAGTACCTTTGACGCATAGGATCAAAGTCTACACATTCCAGCAATATGTGTTTGACCGTTAACGGTGCAAAGCAGGTTATACATTCTGGTAATGGCTCACCTTGTAATAAATATGAATGAGTATAACGTGTATGCCCTATTCTGCACAATTTACAGTCTGTGTTAGAAGACAAATATTAAGAAATATAAAAAGATCGGACAGGGAAAGTAGCATTCAAGGAGGACAGTCAACCACAAAACACAGAAACAAACACGCAAACAGACAAAAAAGAAGGCAAAAGCAATAATAAATGCAAACGACATCACAAACACAAAAGGATTGACAATAGGGCTACCGCCTTGGAACGGTCAGTGGCAAAGTAGGCCACTGGATGTTTAAACCGGTTCTAGGGTGCACCAAACGTCACACTTACCCTACTGTCATCCCATTAAAACAGGACAGTGTAAATAAAGAAATCCCCGTCATGATCTAATATCTAACCAACATGGCACCATCAATAGGCAATATAAGTAAAACACAAATATGCTCGTGTAAATATAATACAAAAAAACAATAGCATAGAAAGCCACAATGAAGGTACTCAATGACTTGGCAGAAGCCAGAGCAGTAAGAGAATAAACCATTAAGGGTACGACAAGAAAGATCATGGACAAACATCAAACGCCACCGTCCAATGGGCTTTAGGTAGGCGTCATCATAGGGTCCACAGCCTGTCCGGTCATCGTACAGTTAAAGAGGAAAGCATAGTGGCGAACTGTAAAAGGGTCCACCACCAAGCATGCAGTACGTTGCAAGATGATAGGGTCATAATCTCTTTTGATAAACTTTTTAACAAGTTTAACAAAGATAGTATGAAAGTGATCATGACCAAGAATCTTACGAAGTTTATAAATCACATCACCATAGAAGTCAGGTTGTGAGAGTCCTTGTCGCAGAAGAGTCCTTAAATTACTTTTATATTTGGAAAGAAGATCAGGGTTACGATAATAAAATTTTGCAAAAGTTTTACGAAGTTTATGGTAACAGTAACCCTGATTGAGTATATTTTTAGTTATACAAAGATTACGAATATTAAAGTCCTCAACTCGAGTACAAGCTCTAGAAAAAACGAATACGTTCAGACACATACACCCCATAAGAAGTTGCTCGGGGAACATCCCCATCCAAGTGGGGATAATTAACAATGTCAAAATTAAATCATCTCTGCCTGGGTATCTGGTGAAAGACTCAACATGAAATCCCTTTCATAGCAAAATAAGAACAAATCTGCGACAAGTGGTGCACAGTTCGTACCCATAGGGATACCAACACTTTGTCTATAAACGGTGGTTCCATACCTGACGAAAATATTATCTAATACGAAGATGAGTGCTTCACAAACTTCATAGCAAGTCCACATAGTAGAATTGTCTAAACTGCCGTTAGTAAAAAACGCTTTTATATTATTACATGCCAAAAATGTAGTATTTTCTCTAGCGAATGATTTTTTAATAAGATAAATTAGCTTGTCTTTAATAAGGTGATGTGGTAAAAAAACTGATATTGCAATTGCTTATTGATGCTGCCTTGTTGGTTAGAGCAGCATCAATAGGCAGTATAAGTAAGATCATGGCGGGGATTTCTTTATTTATACTGTCCTTTTTTAATGGGATGACAGTAGGGTAAGTGTGAGGTTTGGTACACCCTAGAACCCAGTGGCCGTTGTTGCCATTGACCGTTCCAAGGCGGTAGCCCTATTGTCAACCCTTTTGTGTTTCTGATGTCGTTTGCATTTTTTATTACTTTTGTCTTTTCGTTTCTCTGTTTGCGTGTTTGTTTTTGTGTTTTGTGGTTGACTGTCGTCCTTGAATGCTGCTTTCCCTGTCCGATATTTGTATCATTTTTTCTACCTGTTTTTTAACTTCCAAATAAACCATTAAAAAACAAATAAAAACGCTGATTCTGCTTAATATATTCAGATATATGTTGTTTTACTGAGATATACTCAAAAAAGTGTTTAATTATCTTTAATAAATAAATAATTAACAAGGTCAGCGTTTTCTCAAAGGTCAGCGTTTTCCTCACCAGTTTTGGGTCAAGGCGTAGCTGACGTCAGTTATGAAAGTCAGCGAAATAGACCGACCCCCGAATAAGCCTGGTCCGACTCGTCCATGGTCCGAATCATGCGACTACCTGGTCGTTAATAGACTCTACAGGTAAGTCCAGTGCTAAAATTGTACACCCCCTCGAATTCCTAATTGCTTCGATACACATTGTGCTTGCATTTACTTGATTACAAACTCGATTCCTGTAGATAGAACTAAACTCCAAAATAAATGTCCTCCGGGTATTATCCCGTTTAAGTACCTCCGGCTGCTATTAGTTTTTAGGATTTTTAATCCATGTAAACTAAAATCGGTGTCACTCAGACGCTTCATTTCTAAAAATAGACAAGTACTTGTAATTTAAGCAAGAGGCACACAACGGGTATAACACTACGTAAATTAGTATTTATTTATTCCGTGAAAATATCCTGGTGCTACACGTATAACAGGAGTATATACACTCAAGTGATATGAAAACGCAACAAACAAATGTCTAAATATATTTTTCATTAAGAATGGCATAGCCTTACAATTTTGAACACATACATAGCTCGATACACTTGATCCATTTTGACTGAATTTAATCAGCCCATATTACCGTAAAATCACAATAGCTAGGTCCGCTTCGTTTTCCTCGTGCGTCCCGTGCACATTTACCATGTGGTCAAATCGATTGAAATTTTATTTCAGTACATGTGTAACACACCTACAAATCATAATTTCAATAAATTGTTGGATAATTTTAAATTCGAGTGATGCCACGGTTAAATAACGCAGACCGAAATCGGATTTTGGGACTTTTGGAAATTGGAATTACGCAAACGGAAGTCGCTAGACGTTTTAAACGTCAACCGATCGACAATTTCGCGGTTGCTTCAGCGATACAATCTTAACGGTACCGTGTCGGACCGTCCTCGACCTGGGGCGATGCCAGTTACGACGCCACGTCAGGACGTTTACATTCGTCAACGTCATCTACGTAATCGTAAACTTACGGCGACGTCAACTGCGAATATAGTCGTTGGGACAAGGGGTCGCCCTATCCATCGAAACACAGTGGCTAAATGATTGCGTTATTATGGAATAAGGTGCCGGCGGCCAGCTAAAGTTCCCGTACTTACCGTACATCATCGACGTCAACGACTGCAATGGGCACGTGCAAACATTAATAATGTGAACCGGAATATGGTTTTGTTTTCGGATGAATCTAGATTCAATTTATTCAATGCAGATGGCAGAGTACGCGTGTACCGTCGACGAAATGAACGTTTTGCAGATAATTGTATTGTGGAGCATGAACGTTACGGTGGTGGCAGCGTTATGGTCTGGAGCGCTATCAAGAGTGATTTTAAGTCACAGCTAGTCATTTGCAATGGCAATTTGAACGCACAAAGCTATATCAATCAGATTATCACGCCCGTGGTCCTGCCGATATTCCAACAACGTAACGGACTTACGTTCATGCAAGATAACGCCCCACCGCATCGAGCCAGGCTGACAATGAACGTACTGAACAATAACAACATTCCTGTGTTGCCGTGGCCGGCTTTATCACCTGACTGTAACCCTATAGAGCATCTCTGGGATGAGTTAGGACGTCGGGTGTGTCAACGTCCTAACCCTCCAAGAAACGTCCAGGAGTTAACGAATGCACTGATTTATGAGTGGGGACGCATTCCACGTCGAGTTTATAGGAATCTTTGTCGTTCAATGCGTTCACGGCTTCAGGAAGTGATCAGGAAAAATGGGGGCCATACCCGGTACTGACCATTTAAACTGACTGATGTGGAATAAACAGTGATTACGTAATATCGGTTGGTGGAATCATCATTTTGTTTTTACACAGGCATTGTTGAAGAGTCACTGATTAATTTGATACCCCATTTATGAGTGTTATGTAATTATTTTCTCTAATATACTCCTACAAACCCGTTGTTGCGTTTTCATATCTCGTCAGTGTATAAGGCGACGATGTTTAGTTTTCGCTCTTACAGTGTTATTTATTTGCTACTAGGGGGAGATACCCCGGGAAGAGGGTTTTCTTCGGGGGTTTCGATGCTACAAATAAAATGGGGCTCGGATATCTTTTGGGGGAAAGTGTCTTAAAGTGGCAAGTCACGGCAAAGTAACGCTCTTCAGATTGTTATATTGTAGGCCAGAACTAATAACACCCTGGTGCTATAACAGGAGTAATATATAAGACGACGATGTTTAGTTTTCGCTCTTACAGTGTTATTTATTTGCTACTAAGGGAAGATACCCCGGGAAGAGGGTTTTCTTCGGGGGCTTCGATGCTACAAATAAAATGGGGCTCGGATATCTTTTGGTGGTAAGTGTCTTAAAGTGGCAATTCACGGCAAAGTAACGCTCTTTGGAATGTTATATTATAAGCCAGAACTAATAACACCCTGGTGCTATAACAGGTATATTAATAACAGTATTTTAATATAAGGCGACGATGTTTAGTTTTCGCTCGTACAGACATTGTACCTAGTAGCAAATAAAATGGGGCTCGGATATGTTTTGGGGGTAAGTATCTTAAAGTAGCAATTCACTGCTAAGTAACGCTCTTTAGAATGTTATATTATAGGCCAGCACTAATAACACCCTGGTGCTATAACAGGAGTATATATAAGGCGACGATGTTTACTTTTCCATGTTATAAAATACATTTGTTTCTACTACACGTATAAGAAAGTACTAGCCTTTCATCTTTTCGATGCATGAATATAGATTCTGGGAGTAACATCTAAATATTCCTATCTATTATCAGGGGCGTTCCTGGGGCTAATTTAGGTATACGCACCATTGAGTTTTGGATTCACAAATGTGCCTAACCCCACTTTACCGTTACTTTACCCAGGTACGCCCCTGATTATTACTAACATTGTATGCATACAGTGCATGAATATAGATTCTGGGAGTACAATCTAAATACTCCTATCTATTATTACTAACATTGTATACATACAATGCACGGCTATATCTCCTCTGCTCAAACAGACGCTGAATAGCTGTAAAATGATTATTGTCAGGAATTCAGGTTTATAGAAGATCCCGTGGTATAAAGTTAGGAAAGGTCTTTAGTTTATACCCGAAATAATTGTTGTTAAAAGTTATCGGAAGTCTTTATTTGCAAGAACTGACCACTAACCACATGTACAGTATAGTATAAGCTTGACCATTGAGAGATGAGCAGACATGAGTGTTTAGTGTGAACTAAATATGTGGTTTATGGAAGTGGCATGGTTGAAATAAGAAGATTGGGCTGTGACCATTTTACGGCATGACCAGAGGCTAGGGGTCTACTGTGTTTGGTGGCCTATAAGTACCAACTATGATGGGACTCACTGAGATGGGTTATTATGTGTCCAGTGGTGTGGAGACCAAGGGCTATAAACGTTGATGAGCTTGGTGCTTGGTAAAGTTCTGCTGATTTGGTGGTAATTAATGCGGGGGTGCTGCATTCTGTAAAAGGAAGTGATGAGATTTATTGATGATAAACAATGGGTGACAATGAGTGCCAATTAGAATAGGCTGGTGATACTATCTAATGTAACCTAGTGTATTCTGAGTGCTATATACATATGCGTCAATGAGAGTTTTAGTGTTACATAGCAGGTGATATAGGGAGTAACAGTTTGTACTGTGGTAAAGCATGATGAGTACATTAAATACTGAGTGCAATATCTGATACCGTAGTAGTCGAGGGTAAACTTTGAGTACAACACTAGTGTGACATAATCTACTTGCTATCAGAGTGCTATATGCTGAGTGAATTTAAAACATTCAACCGTAGACATAGGAAGATATGCAGACAAAGCCCATGCACCTAGTTCTTTGAGGTTATTTTAATAATTGCGAGGAATGACTATAATCACGTTTAGATACATTGGTGTATAGACAATTAGTGAGATACAATGTTATAGACAATTAGTGAGATACAATTTAAACCTGTTTTATTATTCCTTTTCGGCCGTTTCCAAAGGTCCATTATCATACTCTTACTTTGTAAATTGTGTAAATATGTATGTCTTATAAAACTTTGTAAAGTTACTAGCTGTTTTATTTATTTATGTAGTCTGGCTACAGTCGAATTTAAAGTAAGATTCTGACAAAAGGCAGACCTACCTCTTCCCAGTCCCATAAGGTCTATCCATTCTAGAAACACTGATGGATGTTATCCGTTAAAGTAAACAAAAACACTTGTTAACATTCTATTACAATGAGTTAAACAAACATGGCGTCAAAAACAGTCTTCGTATATTGTAAGGCCAACGCCATGCATCCCTTTTCATTTCTGCAATACAAATCCACGTTTCTTACATATATATTGTGACTTGGCATGATAATATATTTTATTTTAATGGCTATTGATACACGTAAAATGTAATACTGAACACCTTTAATCGCAATTGGTAGCAGGGAGGTACGTTACAGGGTAAGTGTTATAAATGTTGAAGTGAGTGTGTGTAAATATACTCTGTAAAAAAAGTTTTGGACCATGTCAGTGTTCGAACCCGTACAATGATCGCTGAACCATGACATTCGACCATAACCCTGATGGTTACTCGAATGTGTCCGTAACTGTTACTTTGGTATGGACTTTGCAACATTTTGTACAGACCCTTTGTGTGTTCGCGATGTTTTTTTAAAATCAAATCTTGTTTGGAATTTAATGTTTCTGGTACCAAATTAAACCGGGTAGGGTACACCTTGGTTACTACAAAATGATCCTTAAATTGTGTCCACTAGTTTTATTTGTATATGACTTTATATACCCTGGGTCCAAAACTTTTTTGACCGAGTATAGTATCCACATGAAATAAAAACTGTTCATCTATAAGTACGGATAATCCCCAATTACACATTTACAAAATACATGTTCATCTCTTTACAACCTAATAATATGTCCGATATGAATTGAATCGTATATTCCCACTGAGTCGGTGGTGGGATAAAGAATCAACCTACTGCTCCGTTACTTAGCAGAGGGGTAGAACCCCCCCCCCCACCCCCCACCACCCCCACCCCCATGAAAAGCAACCCAGCTGTTGACCGTGGGTGGCGACCTGTGTCGTTGGAGAAGGGAGTCTTGGTGGTTGAGTGGGCGTAGTTCTCTCCACGTTGCAACACACAACTTTGGTCAGGACTTCAACTAGACGGGCGGTCAGATTTGACCCGATCTGATCAATCGGTTTGTCACGCCAGCTATAAGAGATCCAACGTTATTATTCAGAACTGTACCTGTACACTGTATCTTACCTTACCTTTTTATATTGTTCTACTTTAAAGATCGATTAGCAATTTTTATAGAGAATTTCTTAGAGGACAGACAGTTTCGTGTCCGAATGGGTTCAACCCTCTCTGACATCCATGAACAGGAGATGGGTGTGCCACAAGGCAGCATACTCTCTGTCACACTTTTTCAGTATACAAATTAACATTATAGTTAAATGCATCAATCCCTGGTGTGGATTGCGCTCTATATGTTGACGACTTTGTTATATGTTATCGTGCAAAAAACATGAACACTATTGAGAGACAACTTCAACAATGTCTGAATAAACTTCAGACCTGGTCGGATGAAAATGGTTTTAAATTTTCTAAATCTAAAATTAATTGTATGCACTTTTGTCAATTACTGTAAACATCATGAAGACCCTCATCTAACACTGGATGGGTCACCAATACCAGTAGTGGATGAGACCAAATTCCTTGGTCTTATTTTCGACCGTAAATTAACGTTTATACCACACCTTAAATACTTGAAGGCCGATTGTCTTAAAGCTCTTAATTTACTTAAAGTTGTTGCAAACACTAACTGGGGAGCAGATCGTTAAAGGTCCTTTTACAACTTTATAGATCTCTTATCAGATCCAAGCTGGAATACGGCTCAATAGTATCTGGATCGACTCGTAAGTCATACTTACAGATGCTCGATCCTATACAGAATCAAGGATTACGACTCGCCTTAGGTGCCTTTCGTACATCACCAGCTGCAAGTGTATATGTTGAAGCTAATGAACCGTCACCGTCTCATAGACGGGACAAATGAGCCCTTCAATACGCCATTAAATTAAAGTCTTACCCTTCAAACCCAACTTTCGATAATGTTTTTAACCCAAGTGATGAACCTCTTTTTGATCGAAAACCGAAGGCCCGATCATTTGGTCTTCGTATTAAACCAAATTGAGAGACACTGAAATCGACCTAAATTTAATTGCCAAGTACAATAGTACCACAAATTCCACCGTGGACTTTGGAAACACCAACAATTATTTTCGACCTTTGTAATAGTAACAAATCCGGTACAGACTACTGTCTTTCAAAGCAAATGTAATGACATTAAATCGAAATACAGTAACTTTCAACATATTTACACAGATGGTTCTAAAGATGGAGATAAGGAGGCTGCAGCAGCTGTTGTTCACAAACACAGCATAAAGAGCCGCCTGCCTGACAAGGCCTCTATCTTTTCAGCTGAACTTAAGGCAATTGCACTTGCCTTAAATTATATTCAGGAATCTGATGATGACCATTTTGTAATATTTTCTGATTCCCTTTCATCTCTTCAAGCACTGGGTAATATGAAACATGATAACCCAGTTGTGCTTCAACTTTTAGAAAAGTACAATTCTCTTATAATTAATAATGTTATTATTTTCTGCTGGCTTCCAAGCCATGTAGGAATACGTGGTAATGATAAGAGCTGATAGTGCTGCTAAGGCAGCATTAGATATACATATAACTAATACCAAATTACCTTATACCTTATCCTATGCGTCAAAGGTACTACAATGTTAATACTATGACCGAGTTATTTAATACTATAGATTTTAGTCTAGTTTTGGATTTCCTGAAGGAAGTCAGACTATATAAATCATTATAATATGTTCTTGTATATATTTACTTTTTTATATACCCGTTTCGGGCATTTGTTGATTTACATATATAGTTTTTTATTATTACCATATCATCCCTTACTTGTAAATAGTTGTATCATTTACATTAATTTTTAATTAATCCTTCATTTCATCATCATTCATCAGTTTTAGCGCACACTATGACCTATTTATGTGTCGACGTGCCGTAAACACACCATTCATTCATTCACAACCCCCACATGGCAGTTCCCCCTAGCTCAACTGCGGCCATAAACCTGAGACAGTGCATCCGCATTTCCGCCATTTCCTTAACAGCCAGGGCAAGCTTGAGTCCCAACATGTAGTACCGATACTGCCTGGTGAACCTAAAATACCAACAGCTCTTCGCGTAGTGTAATATCGCCGCTGTTCACCCGTTAGCTCCTATATGCGATAACCTTCTCCTCACCATTGTGGACTTTGAGGAGCTCCGCCCCGATAGCGCTATCTGAGGCGTCCGTATCGAGGATGTAATCATCTGTCTGATTGGGTAGGGCCAGCACCGGCGGATCCGTAAGAATCTTTTTCAGGGCATCAATCGCGGTCTGCTGCTCCACGTCCCATTTAAACTTATTCTTCCCCACCACACTATAAAGTGGATCGGCAACTTGGATAAGTCCTTGACAAACAACCGGTGGTAGTTGGCTAAACCGATAAAGCGCTCAACATCTTTGGAGCATGTGGGGGTAGGCCAATCACGTACCACCTTTATGTCCTTGTCTGCCATGGCTAGACTGTTACTGCCTACTATTCTACCCAGAAATACACATTTTTTAAGCTTCAACTTTAAGCCATACTGTCTACACCTAGCCAAAACCACTGCTAAATACCAGGAGGTCGTCCAGGAAGGCCAACAATATTTTCCAATTCAAACCTCTGAGCACCAGGTTCATGACACGTGCAAACGTGGCTGGGTCGTTACATAAATCGAAGCCCATTTTCACGTGTTCAAAGAGGCCGTAATTGGTTGTGAAAGCCCTTTTTTTCCTGTCTTCCTCTTTAAGTTTAACCTGCCAATAAGCAGAGTTTGCGTCAAGCTTTGAGAACCAAACGCTTCCCGCCAACGTATCCAGGCAATCCTCCACTAGTGGGAGAGAAAACACATCCTTGATGGTCACGTTGTTGAGTGCCCGGTAATCGATGCACCAACGCACGGTACCATCACGTTTGCGTATGAGAACGAGTGCAGAAGCCCAATCAGACGTGGACCTCCTCCTTCCCTGCGAAGCAAGCTGGTGTCCTGCGCATTCGCTGCTTTATTGGCCGCGCATCGCCTGTGTCGATGCTATGTTCAATGTCAACGAACTGAATGTTCAATGTCAACGAATAGAATGCTCAATGTCAACGAATTGACCAAGATCGAACTCATTCTGGGCAAACGCATCCTGGTATTCTATCCGCACCTTTGCTAATTGTTTGCTTTGATCCGCTGACAAATACGCCTGAGAGTCCTCAAAGACCTGTTTGAGATGGTCTGGCACTTCCGCCTCGAGGCCCTCTCCATGGGGCTGTACCGTTCTCACTTCCGGAACTCTGTCCCCCTCCCCAATATCATCACCATAGTTACCGACCGGATAGGCCGTGCCGACCTGTTGCCCTTTCTTGAACACACAGTAGCTATCTGTGGGGTTCAAAATAGATACTATGGGTTGTAACCCGCTGGCCCTCACTACCCTAGGAATTAATGTCTTGGTCCCCGGGTTCCCTCAACCACATAGTCCGGCATTTTAGTCTCGTAGCTGAATTTGTCCCAGGTTGCTGGGTTGATGTAGATGGCTCTAATTTTTGTTTTTTCGTTTGTTTCTTTTTCGGGACTTTTTTGGGCCACATAGTCCGGCATTTCTGCGCTTAAACTGCATTTCCGTCTCGTAGCTGAATTTGTCCCAGGTTGCTGTGTTTATGTAGATGGCTCTAATTTTCGTTTTTTCGTTTGTTTCTTTTTCGGGACTTCTTTGGGGTGGACCCTTTTCACGTGTTTTTGTAATGACAATCTCTCTCTTTCATGGCTGGGGGATCATTAGTGACCCAGGCGTCGGTTTGGATCCCACTTCTGACACCAGTAAAGTGTTCCTTACCTGTACATTGTATCTGTAGCCTTCGGTTCACTATATATCGTTGTTATTGTTGACCCGTTTTCGGGCATTTGTTGATTTACATATATAGTTTATATTACTACCATATCATCCCTTATTTTTTAATAGTTATATCTTTATATATTTACATTAATTTTTAATTAATCCTTCATTTCATCATCAATCATCAGTTTTTGCGCACAATATGACCTATTTATGTGTCGACGTGCCGTAAAACACCATTCATTCATTCGTTATTGTTGATTCTATCGGAACACGTCTGATCTCTATAGCAATGACTTCTAGAATGCCTTTTTTTCCTCGAGGCTCGACATATAAATCATTGTAATGTGTTTTTTATATATATTTATTCGCTGATTTACATACATAGTTTATATTATACCTTATCATCCCTTATTTTTTAATAGTTTTATCTTTATATATTTACATTAATTTTTAATTAATACTTAATTTCTTTGACCTATCTATGTGTCGACGTGCCGTAAAACACCATTCATTCATTCGACCAATCGGAATCCGTTGTTGTCCTTACGTCGTCCCAGTTGGCGGGAACTCACCGGCTACCCACATCACCAGGGATCGGAGCCACAAGGACTTTATAAGCCCCCTAATGTCAGAGCGTCAAAGATGGGAAAAGTGATATAGATGAAAAAGGATTTTGGCCGTAAAATGTTTATTTTTCAACTGATTTTGAAAAGCATTTGTTTTTATTGGCCGTTCAAAATACGTGTTTCAATGGTATACAAATTACCTTACACTGATTTTAAAAGTTGTATTAACACATATATTTGTAACTCTTGGCAAACCGCTTGGGATTTGTCAGTTAACAATAAACTCCATCCAACTAAACCGTTACTCGGAGAATGACGTTCTTCTAGTAGACCCATTCGTCGAGAGGAAGTTGTCCTAGCCCGGTGCAGGATAGGGCATACACGTTATACTCATTCATATTTATTACAAGGTGAGCAATTGAAATTATTATTTGTTTTTACATATTTCTGTGTTGCTTTTGTCAATTCTTACACATATATATTGCCCCCTCCGACGCCCGACCCCCCCCCCCCCCCCCCCCCCTCTGATCTCTATAGCAATGACTTCTAGAATGCCTTTTTTTCCTCGAGGCTCGACATATAAATCATTGTAATGTGTTTTTTATATATATTTATTCGCTGATTTACATACATAGTTTATATTATACCTTATCATCCCTTATTTTTTAATAGTTTTATCTTTATATATTTACATTAATTTTTAATTAATACTTAATTTCTTTGACCTATCTATGTGTCGACGTGCCGTAAAACACCATTCATTCATTCGACCAATCGGAATCCGTTGTTGTCCTTACGTCGTCCCAGTTGGCGGGAACTCACCGGCTACCCACATCACCAGGGATCGGAGCCACAAGGACTTTATAAGCCCCCTAATGTCAGAGCGTCAAAGATGGGAAAAGTGATATAGATGAAAAAGGATTTTGGCCGTAAAATGTTTATTTTTCAACTGATTTTGAAAAGCATTTGTTTTTATTGGCCGTTCAAAATACGTGTTTCAATGGTATACAAATTACCTTACACTGATTTTAAAAGTTGTATTAACACATATATTTGTAACTCTTGGCAAACCGCTTGGGATTTGTCAGTTAACAATAAACTCCATCCAACTAAACCGTTACTCGGAGAATGACGTTCTTCTAGTAGACCCATTCGTCGAGAGGAAGTTGTCCTAGCCCGGTGCAGGATAGGGCATACACGTTATACTCATTCATATTTATTACAAGGTGAGCAATTGAAATTATTATTTGTTTTTACATATTTCTGTGTTGCTTTTGTCAATTCTTACACATATATATTGCCCCCTCCGACGCCCGACCCCCCCCCCCCCAAACCCCCGCCTCTTACCCCCCACCCCACCCCAAACCCCCGCCTCTTACCCCCCCCCACTTGAATTTTTTTTAAATATATTTCTTTGTTGTTTTAGTCAATTCTTACACATATATGTTGCACCCTCCCCCCTGCCCCCAAAACCACCCCCGCCTCTCTCCCCCCAAAACCACCCCCGCCTCTCTCCCCCCAAAACCACCCCCGCCTCTCTCCCCCACCCCCTACACACACACACACACACACTTGAATTTTTTATTATTATTTTTACATATTTCTTTGTTGTTTTAGTCAATTCTATGTTGCCTCTATCCATCCCCACTCAAACTGGATTTTTTAATTATTTTTTTCTTCCTATTTTTGTGTTGTTTTGGTGAATTATTACATAGCTTCTTACACATATATGTTGCCCTCACCACCCCCACTCCCCCACCATCCACCCCCGCCTCTCTCCCCCGCCTCTCTCCCATCCCCACCCTGCACCCCACTCAACTCGATTTGTTTTGTTTTGTTTTGTTTTTACATATTTCTGTGTAGTTTTGGTCAGTTCTTACACATAGTTATGTTGTGCTCCCAACCCCACCCCACAGTGTTGTAGCCTTGTTTTCTGATGGTATATACTAGCTATAAATTTATTATTATCTGAAAAATCGAATAGTCGAGCTGCGCTGTTCTCCGACAGCTCTTGTTTAGAATTAAACTGACAAATTCCAAAATTAATATGCCATGTTTGGTATCAGTTGTTACCATTCCACTGCCAATATCACGTTCTCATTTGTTTTTCAATAGGTCGAATCATTAAGGGTCTGTCGCTTGATAAAGAGGATAGGGTATAAAGTAAAATGTTGGAAGTGTCCAGTTTCTTTTGCAACCGAGTATAGTTGTTTATCTGAAAAAAACTTTGCTGAAACAAGTGTCTCGAACAATACATTATGGATATTTGTATTGGTTGCATTTATATCTGGGGGGAAACAATGGTGACACTGATAGCAAGTCATTCACTCTACTTACACACTGAACAACTCGGCTCCTTTTCTCTTTCCACTGATAGTCGCCTCTGGTTTAAATTTTCCATCCGGGAAAATTGTATTGAAATTCTCAGCTGTTGTTTCTAGCAACATGTTTTTGATCATGATAGTCTTGCTATAAATAAAAGAAAAAAAAAGTAGTTAAAAGTATCCGAAATTGTTAAAGGGAAATGTTCCTTTACGCTATAAATATGATTGATCAGGTGTGCATGACTATGTTAACCTAAATAAAAAACCAACATGCATAATATCAAACAGCTGGGAATGCGAGAACACTTGTTTAAAAGGATTCTTCCAGGAAAAGAATTTCAAAAACCTGTAGAAAAGATGATGATTATGATAGTATATGCCTTCTACAATATATAAGTTCTGATTTACATGGGGGTTCATCATAAAAAAGTACAGGGCTACAGCGGCAACACAATGATAGACGGCAATGAGAGGAAGTGGAAGAACCGTAACGTTGTCATCATTCAAATTAGACTTACCGCCCTTTAATATTCTATGGAGTATATCTTCGAAACTCTTCTTGGGACTGCAATGCAACTTTACACAATGATGGAGGACAGTGAACGGAAGTGCAGAGCGAAAGAATCGTTCATTAAGTGGTAACGAAAAACGGTACCGTTCCCAATGGCAAAAGTGCGAAAAATTCCCAATCGAAAGTTTATATATATTTGAGTGAAACTTTATTTAAAGAGAAGTTGATAACTATTCTGGTAGGTGAGGGTAATGAAATGCTACAAGCAAATGTATTCATAGTATGTGTTTGCATTGTATTTAAGCATATACTATTTCTTTTGTTTGACAGTGAAAATTCCGGTACTATTCACAAAGGCGTGAAAAAGATCGCTGGATCAAGTATCGAAGAAAACGAAGCAATCACATACCGTTTAGAGGTTAACTTCCTTACCTTGGTTAATTTTTGGGAAAATAATGCAAAATGTCACATTGGACTTGTTAATGTTGGTATTACGTGATGTCCCTTGACCCAACAAAGCATCTCACAAAGTTTTAGAACAATTCAAGCCACGGTCGTCATGGAGTTGTGACCAACTTACACCTTTTCTGTGACAATTGGGGCAAGATGACCGACAAGGTCAACTGTTTCTACTGTATTTCTTTGTCGTCCTAAACCAATTCAAGCCACGGTCGTCATGGAGTTGTGACCAACTTACACCTTTTCTGTGACAATTGGGGCAAGATGACCGACAAGGTCAACTGTTTCTACTGTATTTCTTTGTCGTCCTAAACCTGGAGGGAACAGAAACTATACCCCTCCAATCGTGCAAACTCGCTCATTTCCGTAGATCATAATTTTTGAAAAAATTGGTTGAGGCAGTTCCGATTCTTAAACTAAATTCACTTTCTCTTCATTGCTGGCTCCTATTATCTCCCCTTCAATGTGTTCTTGATCTGTTATCTCCTTAAAAAGAAAAGAAAAATTAATGTGATCCAACCGAATTCATAAACATTATGAAAATCATTGTTAAGGATGAGTATAACTAAGTTTTAGAGTTTACTTGTCCTATAACACTTTCAAAGAATTTTCCAATTCTACTGATGTTATATAAAGGTCAATGTTACAATTTGATATCTGCCAGGGCAGCGATTAAGGGGTCGCTCAGAGTTATAAACACATATGTAAATGTGTAGTAATAGTGTGGTGTGTTAAAACAGATACATATGTATACTCGCCGTCATAAAATATCCACTTCTAAATATTGATATACAAATACCGTGAGAACCAATAATCACAATTTTTCGTATTATTATATTAGATACAACATTTACAAACATGTTTTAATATGAAATATGAACATTCAATAAAGAATAAAATGTTTAAATCGAGTCTAAAGCGCAACAGGCGGAAAACAAAAGTCACAGACCTAATAACGTGTATGTCCACTTCTTACATCAAGAGTTGCATTACATCTACGGTGCATACAAAGGATCAGGCGTCAGCAACTGGATCAGCTGTTGGCAGTTCTGGATGGGCTGCCCATTGTTGTATACCTTGCGTCCGATCTGGTCCCATAAGTGCTCTATCGGACTAAGGTCCGGTGAAAAAGCAGGCCAGGGTAGCACATTGACGTTATTGGTCAATCTTGTTGAGTGTGGCCTGGCATTATCCTGTTGGTACAGTGTAACATTTGGGTGGTTAGCAAGGAAGGGCAAAACATTTGGTTGGAGTATCTCATACGATTTGAATCGTTTATTAGGGAAGCTTTCATAAAAAAAGAACATTTAGTGGCTGTATTTTTTGACTTGGAGAAAGCTTATGATACTGCATGGAAGTACGGTATTATGAATGATCTACATGACATTGGTCTTAGAGGCCGATTACCCATTTGTATAGAGAAATTCTTAGATGATAGACAGTTTCGTGTCCGAATGGGTTCAACCCTCTCTGATATTCATGAACAGGAGATGGGTGTTCCACAGGGCAGCATACTATGTGTAACACTTTTTAATATAAAGATTAACAGTATAGTAAAATGCATCAATGATTGTTCGCTATATGTTGACGACTTTGTTATATGTTATCGTGCAAAAAACATGAATACTATCGAGAGACAAGTACAACAATGTCTCGGCTGTAAAAAGTCTCCCCGTGCTACGAATCAGTAGTGTTATTTCTTTACTGGTCCTTTGGGACCAATGAGCCCAATATAGGTGGCTTTGAAGTAGAATACCGCTTAAGCCGGTGCTAGGGGGCATGAGAAGTGTTGCTTCCTCCATTACTTCTCATGAACAGACTCAATAAAACCGAGACTGCTGCTTTATTCTCTGAATTGTGTTTGTTGCTCTCAAAGGATCACCTTTATCAGTATTTATTATAATTGGTATTGCTTATATTATTTATGTATTTATCTATCTATAATTATTAGATTTATTTATGTTGTAATCTAAAAATAGGCTAGCCCAAAACTTACACCCTTTTGTGTTTGTGATGTCGTTTACTTTTGCCTTCTTGTTTGTCTGTTTCCATGTTTGTTTCTTTGTTTTGTGGTTGACTGTCCTCCTGAATGCTACTTTCCCTGTCCGATCTGTTTATATTTCTTTACAAGTAATTGAAAAGAACAGAATACAGATGTTGCATCAGACGTGGAAAAGATGAGACATTAGATGACATAGATATAGGCAAGATTATCTGATTGCGACATATTTTCTGGTCATCGAATGTCCTGTAAATTAAATCCGGCAGACTTTTACTGCATTGCATCCTAGAATTCAACATAGCCGGATCTCCATCTAAATACAGGTAATTAAGGCAAAGATGATGCGTTTTAAATTGTTTAATTCTTTTGGAATAGTTTGCTTATGAATTTTACCAACACAATGGTTAAATGATACATTTTATACAATATAGAATTGTCGAAATCAACCCGTTCGTCAATAAAACATATGGAAAAAAGTAGTCACTTTTGAGTGACGATATTCCTTCGAGTGACGATATTCAGTGTAACTGATATGAGAAATATCGCACCGACAAGTCCCTATATTTCATGGCTAGGATATGATAAATACTGTTACAAGTTTTCCATGTTTTTTCAATGAACATTTAGTGTTGGGAAATAGGTCCTTAGGTGTTATGAACAGACTCAATAAAACCAAGTCTGCTGCTTTATTCTCTGAATTGTGTTTGTTACTCTCAAAGGATCACCTTTATCAGTATTTATTGAATCCTTTTTTGCTAAGACTGGCTACAAGCCATTCCAATTAACTGTTTTTATATTTCATACTCGTTTAGAAAATATAATCCCGAGTATTTTCCGGAAAATGAACGAGTAATTCTGTTTTAAAGTGCGACATTAATATTGCAATATTGACCATCGAGTTGGGTATAAAAATATAGGAACCAGTTTTACTTACTGTTTGTATCTTGCCTGCAACGGATACTCTTTTATAGTTTTGTTGGGCGAGTGCCTCGAATACTTTGAGAACATTTGGTTTGATGAAATCATTTTCTACAGAGGCATCTACATCAAAACTGCTAGTTTGCATTACCTGAAGAATATTGATATATATATATATATATACTGAAATAAACGCCACATGGGAATTTTTGCTATATATTGTATGTACAATATGCTGCTGTTAATCATATGGTACATGACTGCTAAGATCTTTCCCTTCGGAAAAAAGACTAAAACAATATGTAACAGCAAATAATATTCCTGCACAGTTTCATTATTGACAGAGTACGCGTTTGGCTCAAGCATGTGAGCAAACTTAGGATGGCAAATTGTGCAAACTCTTTACGTTAAATACAGTACTTATTGAACTGGCTCAATTTGGAAAGGAAGTCCATATGCATTTCTTGTTACGTGTACTCTACAACATCACAGTTGTGTCCTTTGTCTAATTAACTTTATACAGATACAAAAACCTATTCAGGTCAGTTTGGGTTTGAAAAGAAAATTGATAGGAAATTATTGTGTCTAGATGCAATAACCGGCGTTTGTTTAGAAAAGAATTGTTTTCAGACAATAATGAGATCTCAGTTTGAACATTATCATTATTATTACCATCTCATTAATGTAGTGGATATTATAGCTCACGTCATTATAGCGCACGTAAAACGTAAATGGTTAATTCCTTACTATCCGACTAGTTTGATATTGGAGTGCGATAGTCATTCATACGATCGTAAACAAATTATATAGCATTAACAAATGTTGTTAATTGTGTATAGACCGGGTTGTGTGTAAATACTGCTGTAGTCAGATGTACGAGTAAATATGTGCAACATGGGTACACTTTTGTCAGTGTTTCAGCCGTTTTTTCCCATAAGACATGAAATTGAGGATAATTAACAGCATAAGATGATACTGAATTAATGTCAGTGGTTATTGGGTAGTATTAAAAGAAATTAGCACTTTGCCCGAGTGCCAATAATTTCAGATATCCCATTCATGCTATTACACGTAATTATTTTGTGTATTATATACTCCAAAGTGATATTGTCACTAGTGACGATATAAAAATTATAAAGTCACTAGTGATCATAATCAGGGGTGTAGCTAGAGAAATATTTGTAATGGTCATAGTTTGAGCTATTGGGGTTTGGGTTTCAATATATGTTTTATTTGTATTTGTTTTGTTTTTCTCCATGATATGCATATGCTTATGACTGGCTACACCCTTGTTCATAATATTCTTCGACCTTACTAGCCTTCTTTACGGTTTTGATATATTATATGGCTGTGTATGGCAAGAGGAACTATATAATAAAAACTGCTGGGGTGCGAGGGGGAGGGATTTCCTCACCCGTGTTGGACAGGAACTAAACTGTTGGTTATAAGTACAGATATGTAAGTATGATTTGAATTAACATTTTATACAACTATAGCCATATCCAATTTGATATATTTATTTACCTCTTTAAAGCAACGTATACTGAAAGGAAAAAGAAACGCATACTGGGTATTTACGCTATATATTGTATGTATAATATGTAATTGCTAATTAAATGGTATGCCTGTCCTCTTCACTTTAAACACAATCCTGAAATAGCTTCACTTTTTCAAGCAAAACTTGAACATTTATGAATTTCATGTAATAAAGTATACTTTGATTAAAAGGTCTACTGCGTCATGACAGAGTTGTCCTTTCTGTAATTAGTTGTAGCCGCTTTTTGTACAAAACGCTATACAGAGATATATCTGGAATATTACGTGGAATTTGGTGGTTATAATAGTGTAATATAGGTGCTTTGTTGATTATGTGTTTCTTTTTTGTTTCAGTATATGTTAGATTATGGTGAGCCTTTTTCAGACCAAGTTAAAACAATATATTTACATGAAGGTCAGACACTGTTGAAATTGCTTGGTTGTGCTTCGTTTTTAATGCCCGGTTTTTCCTATAGGAGTTCCTCCGACTAGGAAAACCAGACGAAATCTCAATCACCAAAAAGCTGGTATGGTCAGGGAAGGCTTGGATAAGCGATGCTATAACTTTATGGAACCACCGTTTATAGACAAATTGTTGGTATCCCTATGGGTACGAACTGTGCACCACTTGTCGCAGATTTGTTCTTATTTTGCTATGAAAGGGATTTCATGTTGAGTCTTTCACCAGATACCCAGGCAGATGTTATTGAAGCCTTTAATGATACCTCTCGGTATCTGGATGACATATTGAACATTGACAACACTTTCCTTCCAACTATGGTTAATTATATTTATCCTAAAGAACTTCAGCTTAACAAAGCTAATATATCTGATAATAACGCTTCTTTTCTTGATTTAGATCTCTCGATTGAAAATGGTAAAATAATTAGCAAAATCTATGACAAGAGAGATGATTTTAATTTTGACATTGTTAATTATCCCCACTTGGATGGGGATGTTCCCCGAGCAACTTCTTATGGGGTCTATGTGTCTCAACTTATTCGTTTTTCTAGAGCTTGTACTCGAGTTGAGGACTTTAATATTCGTAATCTTTGTATAACTAAAAAGTTACTCAATCAGGGTTACCGTTACCATAAACTTCGTAAAACCTTTGCAAAATTTTATTATCGTAACCCTGATCTTCTTTCCAAATATAAAAGTAATTGAAGGACTCTTCTGCGACAAGGACTATCACAACCTGACTTATATGGTGATGTGATTTATAAACTTCGTAAGATTCTAGGTCATGATCACTTTCATACTATCTTTGTTAAACTTGTTAAAAAGTTTATCAAAAGAGGTTATGACCCTATCATTTTGCAACGTACTGCATGCTTGGTGGTGGACCCTTTTACAGTTCGCCACTATGCTTTCCTCTTTAATTGTATGATGACCGGACAGGCTGTGGACCCTATGATGACGCCTACCTAAAGCCCATTGGGACGGTGGCGTTTGATGTTTGTCCATGATCTCTCTTGTCGTGCCCTTAATGGTTTATTCTCTTACTGCTCTGGCTTCTGCAAAGTCATTGAGTACCTTCATTGCGGCTTTCTAGGCTATTGTTTTTTTGTATTATATTTACACGAGCATATTTGTGTTTTACTTATATTGCCTATTGATGCTGCCTTGTTGGTTAGAGATTAGATCATGGCGGGGATTTCTTTATTTACACTGTCCTGTTTTAATGGGATGACAGTAGGGTAAGTGTCAGGTTTGGTCCGGTTTAAACCCCCAGTGGCCTACTTTGCCACTGACCGTTCCAAGGCGGTAGCCCTATTGTCAACCCTTTTTTGTGTTTGTGATGTCGTTTGCATTTATTATTGCTTTTGCCTTCTTGTTTGTCTGTTTGCCTGTTTGTTTCTGTGTTTTGTGGTTTACTGTTCTCCTTGAATGCTACTTTCCCTGTCCGATCTTTTTATATTTCTTTTTGTTGAGATACTAAAATCATCCCATTTGTGAATCAATGCAAATTCCTGATAGGACCATGTATAATAAGATGTTGTAATATGCTTATGTTTAATATCAGTTTAGCAGTAAGCTATGAACAATGGCAGACGAACAATGCAAAAGAAAGCAATAATTGCCTTAGGGTACATACAGATGGAATATAATAAAATGAAACTGAATGACTGGTTCTGCAAAGGAACTGTATGAAGCACGTAAAGCAAGAGCACAAATCAATGTTTAAACATCAGCATTTTACTTACTTGGCTGTTATTTGCCAGTCTTTTTGTGTCTTCCGTGATAGACATGCAATTCAGCAAGAGATAATATTTTGATGGTCCCACATTAGTCAACAGATCAGTTGGACCAGTTAACGTTTTGATTTTATTTGTTTGCAAATTGTCAATCACATGAATGGCAGCATAGTGGTTCCCTTGATAGGTTCTTAGGTCTGGTTCCTCCATACATTTTATCTTCAATGCGATCTGGAAAAGAAATAGAAAATTAGAAAACTAGAAAATGTGTCCATGGGACACGGATGTCCCAACTGAAAACAATCCTTGTAAAACGTAAAATTTGGCGAACGAAGCAGGTGCCGCAACTGGTAATACTGGGTTGATTGTGATGCCAAATCGATATGCATGTTTTGATATCATAGGTAAGCATCCTGTAAAATGAACAAGGACGGACGGACATGTTAAACGCTATATGCCCACTCAGCATTCGGTAGTGAGGGCATAATTAAATGGTTGCGTCAGTTAATTTTGCGGATGAAAATAGTAGTTTACAACACGTGTATCGTGCGTACGTATAACATTAAAACACAACATGTACATCATACATGAATTATTATGTATAATAGCGTCGATATAAAAGGAATACTGCATCCTGCATTTAAAGAAAACGAAAAAGCCTGCTGTTGAAAATGGAAATTCGAGGATTTACATTATAAAAGTAAGTAGTTTAATATCATTAATGTTATTTAAGAAAGAACATTGTTTACGGTGAATTATCGTGCAATATATCATGGTTTGTTGTGCAATTGTAAACAATAATTTCACTCATCCGATCTTATTTTCACCTTTGTTACTTATACTTTTCATGGCTTATGACAAGGCTATCTGCAATAAACTCTGTAAATGAGATTTTAAGGAGTAATCAAAACTCCTATGCATAAATGCATATGGACTTAATGTTAATCCCTTGTGGATTTGTTATATGTAAAACGTTGAATTGACTCACTGTAATTACTGGTGGTGTTGTTACAGTTGTTGCGGTTTGGGGTGATGCTGATGGTGTTTTGGAACTATCCTTCTTTGTTGACGACCTTATTTTAGGTGTAGACATTGTTTCACTGAAATAAAGCATTGCAATAGATAAAATATATTTTGCATCAAATACTACACTATACTACAAATGCCATTAACTGATATTTAGAAGTATTTTAGTGTTTAATGGTAATATTTCGTTTATAGCATTTGTAATGTTTAATGGTAATATTGTGTTTATAGGATATGATCGAAATAATACTTTTAAGTTTGTAACAGTATATCGACTGTTTAATGGTATTAAGGACCTATTTCAAGTCTTGTATTTGAGGAGTAGTTGTGGGGATGTGGGTGTAGAGAGTTGGTATAGGTAACTTAATCGCAGACAAAATGAGAGAATGCTGTTACTCTGTTTCATACGAAATAATAAGGTCCTCTCATGAAGTCTGCATATTAAAGGGACACATGGCAATCTTTTTTGTTGTTGTTAAACTCGCCTCGCGGTGGTCAATCTCATTAAAATCAGACTTATCACACTACAATATTCTACACTACTATAACGCTATAAGTGGAGAGTATGAAAGTGTAATTAGGATTAATGAGATTGCAGGGTGGTCAGCTACGCTTTCTGCATAACTTGCATCTGTTCAATCATCAATATTATAAATATATTATTAAGGAACTTGTTTTTGCATAGTATTAGCTTTTAATATATTATTTATTATTGGCGCAATATTGTCAAAACTTATGTTAGAATACAGACGAAATAATGAGAACGCGAAATTGCATGTAATCATATTCAAGTAGGTTTGAAGTGAAAATAATACTGGATATATAAATGAAGCCCTGTTTCACTGCTAGATAAACAGTTGCCAAGTCTTTCATCTTAGGAACTATCCCGCCAAATAATGACAAAATTACACTACAAAAACGTTTATCAAAACTCTCTCCAGGTGTTTAGATCATATAATATTGTATATGTGCATATTAAAAGTATAGGTTTATTACCGAGTTTTTAAAACACCTATGATTGAATATGCGAATAATGAAATCTAACATGGTTTAATCCGCATGGAGTCTTTCATAAAGCATGTTAGATACGATTTTCAACGTCGAAAAACATCCAAAATAATGATTACGTTGTTTTAAGGCAACCCCACCACCGACGGTGGGGTGATAAGAATTAACCGACTGCTCGTTACTTAGCAGAGGGGTAGAACCCCCCCCCCCCCGAAATGTAACCCACCTGTTGACCGTGGGTGGCGACCCGTGTCGTTGGAGAAGGGAGTCCTGGTGGTTGAGTGGCGTGGAGATCTGGTAGTTATCTCCACGTTGCAACACACCACTTTGGTCCGGACTTCAACTAGACGGGCGGTCAGATTTGGCCCGAGCTGATCAATCGGTTTGTCACGCCAGCTATAAGAGATCCGACCTTATTATTCAGACAGTACTAGTACACTGTATCCTACTTACCTTTTATATTGTTCTACTTTAAACATTATATAAGGGTCCTTTATGGCGGTGGCGCACGGGCTAATCATGTATTTCAAAACGCTATATGGCTATACCCGTGCCACTTTTTAAGCGGAACATAAGTGCGGCTCTTTGACTTTTTAGTTAAGGGGTTATGTCCGCTGGGTGGTATGGGGGGTCTGATGCGTTAGCTTTATATGAGTATACCTTCTACGTATTCTTGGCATTTTGCTGTTGGATATCCACAGCAAATGTCCCCTTGTTGGACTCCGAGGTGGGTGAGAAGCGTGGGAGATGAATTCTTAACGCCCATCATGGCATCACAAAACGCACAAAGTACTAATAAACGTAAAAAACAGAACATGAATCTGATACTGAGGAACCAGTGATTAACCAGTCCTTTCCTCGTTTTATTATTATCGAATCGGAAGACGGGGAAAGGCCTGTTGCAGATATGTCACCTTTTGTAATAGAGAAAACTGTCCATTCCATTGCTGGACATGTTAAACAAATAAAAAAATTAAAGAACAAAACTCTTCTCAATGAAACAGAAAAAAAATCACATTCGGATAATTTACTCACTATTAAACAAATTTTAAACACAAAAGTCAAATGCTACCCTCACTCCTCTTTGAACATCTCCAAAGGCGTCATCAGGTGCCCGGATCTCTCCGGAGTACCTGAAGACAAAATTATTCACGAGCTTGCGCCACAGTTGGTAACTGCGGCTCGCCGAATAACCATAAAGAGGAATGACAAAATTATCAGTACAAATACTATCATCCTCACATTTTCAACACCCGTCTTACCAAAAACAATTAAGGTGGCATATCTGCAATTGCATGTTGACGCCTACATTCCAAACCCGTTACGTTGCTACAACTGCCAAGGCTTTGGGCACCACAACTCCAGGTGTACTAAAGAAGAACGTTGTGGTAAATGTGGCGAGTCTGCATTCAAGCATAACGAACCAGATTGTCCTAACGACCTCAAATGTACCAACTGCGGTCTGGGACATCACGCAAATTCAAAATTATGTGAAAAATTTAAAAAAGAAAAAGAAATCATAACAGTTAAATATACACAAAACATTCCCTTTCCAGAAGCACGGAAATTGGTAGAAGAAAAATATAAAATTTCAACTTCGACCTCTTACGCATCTATTCTCAAAACAAAAGCAACACACACAGAATACAGGGATGCAGGTACGCAATACGAACCACAGTCAGAAATTCAAAATACAAAGAATACTTCCTCAGTATCAAATCCAAACAAAAGTCAACAAATACAACTTAACAAACCCAAATTAAACTTTTCATCTAATCAATCTTTTTCATTTAAACCAAACACAAAATCGGCAAGCTCTGGCAATGTCAAGAGCATGCCAATTTCTCAGAATTGGAAAGGGGGTTCTTCAAAGACTGTGAAGTCTAGTAGTTCCCCAGTCGTGAGGACTAATACTTCCTCGGTTGGAAGGCCTAGTACTGTTCCAACTAAGGAAGTTGGAAAGCCTAAGGTGTCTATCTTGATATATTTACATTAATTTTTAATTATTTATGTGTCGACGTGCCGTAAAACACCATTTATTCATTCATTCATTCCTTTGCACTACTCTAATAATTAATATTAATGTCAGATTGCAACAATTAAAATTACGTATTATTTTAACGAAATCAAGATTACTGTGTGTCTCTTAAGATATTTTTTTGTAAGACGTGTACCTGTCAAGAGTCATCCCTTGTGACTTGTGTATTGTTAGGGCATAAGCCAATTTCAGCGGCAACTGCTCCCGGACAGCAATATCCCTGTTCTGTCTCGGACTAAAAACTAAAAAGCAACACTCTGTCAAGGCCTTGATAAATCACAGCAGTTACCTCATATACTAGTATTGCCTTTTTTTTATTGCTGCAAAAAGATCTTGCATGCACGTATCTGAACTCAGATTCGTAAATGTGAGTAGAATCACCAACCTCTCACAACTAACTAACAAACTTTCCCAAATAACACACTCAAACCCACTTGGAAGCGGTCAAAGGCTACAACAATATTTCGTGCAGCGTATTACACCTGTCAGATACGGGGCATCTTGGAAATATCAATTCTTGTACAAAAAAACGAATCACACAATTTTTGGCAATTACAGGTATTATATTTGACGTAAAATACTTTGTATAGTAAATCATAACTGTGACAACAGATCTGTGATTTGATTATCAATATTAGGATTTTTGTAGAAATATTGTATTAAAGAGCCACACGGCAATCTTGATCTTTAAACAACTGACGGCATATCGACGATTCGTTAGTGTTTTCTAAATAACTTCCATTGAACTATATGCAGCCAGCTTTTACTGAAAATGATACTGGATAAACAAATGGACAGGATAGTTTCAATGTCTGATAAAAAGTTCCAGATTGCCATGTGTCCCTTTAATTCATTTAATTATGTTCTTCAAAAACAATGTTACTTTAAACATGTTAAAAAGAAATTTACCTGAAAATTTCATTTTCTCAATAGGAACTTTCATCTGTATGGAAGGAAATTCGACAACTGGTCCATTGTCATCTATATCGTAAACTTCTCCCCGAAGTCCGTTTACAAGCTTATCAGAAAGGTTACGAAGTAAAATCACTGGAGTTCTAATTTTCAGCCATAGTATGTGTGGTGCAAGAATATGTGATAAGAATCCACTTTCACCACTGTCATTTGAAATGTATTGATATACTGGTCCAGGAAAGTCTATTAAACTATTTCTGTTAACATCATCTACGTGGTCATTCGTAGAAAATAATTTGATACTGTCATCTGCATTCTGAAGTGGTTTCATTAGACACTGTACCACGCGATACCTCCTGAATTGACTTTATAAACTGGCACTCGGTCTGACGAACGACGTCTGTAAGGGTCACTCCATGACGTAAAACATTGAAAAACAACTCGCTTGTAAAGCAAAATTCGCCATCTTCGTTGTAAAGTGGATTTGGTACTGGTGGGAGTTGGAAGAAATCACCACACAGAACAAGTTGAATGCCACCAAACAGCAGTTTTTCATTTTTCAACGAACACACTTCACTCAAGCTGTTGAACATAGTTTTACTGAGCATGGAACATTCATCAATAATTAACAAATCTGTATTTCGAATAGTATTCACTGCTTCTGCGTATTTTGCGTTATTGTTTAGTACTTCCTTAATTTCTGATGGTGAGTATCGTCCATCATCAATCCCTGACCATTGGTGTATCGTTTTCCTGTCTTCACCACCCTTTCTGTTGTTTTTTGTCTCTTTCATTGTAGTTTCTAGTCCTCGTTTGTAGTACAGTGCGGACCTACGATGCCATTGCGTTCGGACGCTGTGGTTTCTATAGGACCCTATATATTATTTTGCTTTCACTGGAATGTGTTGATACACGGCACAAGCTATGCCAGTGGTGCAAGTTAGCGACACACGCACGCCCTTATCTGCGCATCTTCGAACAATTTCATTCACTAGGAACGATTTTCCTGTGCCCGCTGCGCCAATTATTAAAAGATTGTGACCTGACATTACCAAACTTAGGGCAGATTCCTGTTTCTCCCCAATTAGTGTTTGCAACAACTTTAAGTAAGTTAAGAGCTTTAAGGCATTTGGCCTTCAAGTATTTATGGTGTGGTATAAACGTTAGTTTACGGTCGAAAATAAGACCAAGGAATTTTGTCTCATCCACTACTGGTATTGGTGACCCGTCCAGTGTTAGATGAGGGTCTTCATAATGTTTACGAATTTGACAAAAGTGCATACAATTAGTTTTAGATTTAGAAAATGTAAAACCATTTTCATCAGACCAGGTCTGAAGTTTATTGAGACATTGTTGTAATTGTCTCTCGATAGTATTCATGTTTTTTGCACGATAACATATAACAAAGTCGTCAACATATAGCGAACAATCCATACCTGGATTGATGCATTTTACTATACTGTTAATCTTTATATTAAAAAGTGTGACAGAGAGTATGCTGCCCTGTGGAACACCCATCTCCTGTTCATGAATATCAGAGAGGGTTGAACCCATTCGGACACGAAACTGTCTATCATCGAAGAATTTCTCTATAAAAATGGGTAATCGGCCTCTAAGACCAATGTCATGTAGATCATTCATAATACCGTACTTCCATGCAGTATCATAAACTTTCTCCAAGTCAAAAAATACAGCCACTAAATGTTCTTTTTTTTATGAAAGCTTCACTAATGAACGATTCAAATCGTATGAGATTGTCTGTTGTGCCTCGTTGGCGCCGGAATCCACTTTGATACTTTGTTATCAGTTTGTTGGACTCCAGGTACCAAACGAGTCTCTCATTAATCATTCGTTCCATGGTTTTACATATACAACTCGTTAAAGCGATTGGGCGATAATTTATTGGGTCCGTATGATCCTTTCCAGGTTGGGGGACTGGAATAACGATTGCTTCCCGCCAAGAATCGGGGAAGATTCCCGTCACCCAAACCTTATTAAATATATCAAGAAGGGTAAAGAGACAGGATTCAGGTAAATGTTTTAATAATTGATAATGGATATCATCAGGACCAGCTGATGTATCATGAGCCTTTTTAAGGGATTCTCGAAGTTCTTTGAGAGTGAATAGTTTATTGTATTTTTCCAAGTTTTTCGACTTGAAGTTCAGCTTCTTCTGTTCTTTTTGTTTCTTATTTTTCAGAAAATTTGGTTGACAATTTTCAGAAGAAGATTTTTTTGAAAACGTTTCTGCCAAAGTGTTTGTAATATCTTTGACAGATGTTATATCTCCATTATCTGTTTTAAGATGATTTACAGTACTAGAATTACCTTTACCACTTATTTTCCGGACCATGTCCCATGTCTTCTTAAGAGATGAGCGAGAATTCAGCCTAGAGACGTAAGTTCTCCAGGATTTCCTCTTGCTATCCTTAATAGTACGACGGGCATTTGCACGAAAAACTCTTAAGTTATATAAATTTGTTTGAGTTGGCCGCAAGTTAAAATTATTTAATGCAGCCTTTTTGCTGTCATCGTCGTACCATGGTTTATTTGGGCGTTTAGGATTTGCTGAGGTTTTTGGGATGGTTTGATCAGCTATATCGTGAAGAGTTTTGGTAAAAAGAGCAGTTGAGTCTTCGACATCCTCGAAAACGGAAGGCTTTAATTGTTCCTCGCAAAGAGATTGAAACGTAGTCCAATCAGCCTTGCGAAGTTTCCATCGTTGCGTTTTTTCGAGAAGTGGAGGGCCGATATTTTCAAGAAATATGGGGAAGTGGTCACTTCCACAGAGGTCGTCTACAACACTCCACGAAAAATCCATCAAAAGCGTTGGATCGCATATTGTTAAATCAATGACAAACAAGAAGGCAAAAGCAATAATAAATGCAAACGACATCACAAACACAAAAAGGAAGTTGGATGGTATCTGGATCGGTAAGAATAATAGTTTAAAGGGGGTACATCAGGATTTTTCTAGAAACAACTTAAATTATAAAATTGTTCCCATTGAAGATAAAACACTTATATTAATCAAAATATGATGTTAGAACCATTTTGTTAGTGTCTAAACTTTGAAACACCATATAGACAGGACGGAATCGGACGTAAAATGCTGAAATTAACCCTGGTGCGTCACCTAGGATAGCATCTATTACTGTGCATAATGAATTTCTTTGCAAATAAGGGCTAATTTTTAGGCTCATTCATTATGTTTTGGCCATGTAGAATAAAACATATTAATATTTGTCAATTTTAAGTCGGACACCTAGACCCCCATGAAAAGCCTGATGTACTCCCTTTAATTGCTGTTACTATTTGCAAGCGTGTTTTGTGCGATGAACGCAGTATTTATTGCATTCATAGGGAGAGCTGGAAGAGTTACATGTACAATCACATCGTGTCCTACTTCAGTGTATTTCACGTTTCTGCTTCTGGTGTATCCAAGCATGCCTCCTGCTATGAACAAGACCAGTATGTCCGGGATCGAACCCATTCTAGATGATCTGTTCTTGCATACCGGACAAGGATATCCGTCATTTCACCGGGGCCAGATATTTCCATCTCACCCTAGGGTCGAGATAAAATTCACGCGCGCCAACATCCGGTATGCAGGAACACATGTAAAACATTAGTAGCTGGCGGCGTCAACGCACAACATGTCTCTGATATGCAATGATATGCAAGAAAAAGAATCTATCATGGGTATTCGGTTCAGATAGGGAATTCCAACCCTCGGTATAAGTGTTTAATCCAAACCTCGGCAGAGCCTCGGTTCCGATAAAAACACTTATACCTCGGGTTGGAATTACCTATCTTCACCGGATACCCATGAACGATTCTTATATACTCGTAGCTACGGATGTACCTATTTGTTATTGTACTAAAGATGCATACCTTTACTATGTAAAGAATATGAATTTTTTTTGGGTTGTAGAGTGAGGGATGGTGGGTGGGTGGGGGGGGGGGGGGGGGGGGTACATGGGGTACCAAACACCGCGTCCGGTACCTGTGGTCCTAGGAGCCCTTTCGGCGTTCGAACAAACATACCCTGGCTGTGGTCCTGGAAATCGTCCTCCCGTCTTATCAATCGGTGATCCCTGGCTCTCGTCTGATCAACTCGTTCGTGGTCGCCATTGTCGAACAGGGTTCATAGCAAACAAACCATGGTGTTCTTAATTATTTATTCTTGAGTTCTCTTGATACATACAAGAGAGCCTGTAACATAAGAAATATACAACCAGTACAAGAATATATGAAACTACTAAAATCCAGCGAGAAAAACATTACAGATGCAACACCGGGCGACATATAACAGCAGTCTCAATATTCTTGAAATACTTTGGAATTTTGTCAGTCACCCGCATATCATTAAAAATACCGGCTAAATTAATGAAATCAATGCCTTTATCAACATAAGTTATCCTCAAAAAATGCCTTTGATGGTCAGATGGAGCATCTATATGTGGACGCAAAATATGTTGCGTGTAGCTTTGAATAATAGATGCAAAAAGACAGACTGACTACTTTGCTAAGGAGGGCGTGTCTACCCGATTTTTTATAAATAGAATAAAGGTCTGCAACAGTAAAGACTTTCTTAAATTTACGTTTAAGATTATGGTTCTTTCGGAGACCATGTGACCGTCGTTTACGTTTACGAATAGATAATATGCTAAAAGGATCTATATCTGGGGTATTGGAAATGTTTCCTTCTTGATAAATGTTATCGTCTAACCCCAATGGATAAGAAGTTTGTAAATGCTTTATACATTTGAGTTCAGCAATATATCTAGCTTGTATCTTGTAACCTTTGGTAGCAGTATTATCAAATTAAATATATTCCACGGGCTGAATGCTAACATCATCTATGGAATGCCCCGAATCCCTAAAGTGTGTATAAAGAAAGTTTTTAAATCGTTTCGACTGACGCATTTTATATAAATGTTCACGAAAACGAACTTCCATGGATCGACCAGTTTGGCCTACATATTGTATACCACATTTAGGATGATTTCAGGTCAAAACATCAACGATATTATTTGACGATCAGTTAATGTCTGAAGGTATACTGACACTAAACTCTCTACCATTGGTAGTGGACTTAATAGTGGACTTTTGCGACAAGTATTTACATGCACTACACCTTTTCGAGTTGCACTTAAGGATAGAGGGATAGAACGTACGTCTGCTGTTTAACTTATATCGATTAAGTACAGAAGTTTTAAGTGGTGTTAATTTAATAGAAGCAGTATTTTTGAATATAGAATTAGTGCCAGGAATATGAACGGTAGATGCCGAATGAAGATTAATTCGTGATCAATAATTTACGTGTAAAAATATTAGAATTTCCCTGGTGAAGATAAACAGTAGACACAGAGTGAAGTTTAAGAGGAGAAAGAATGACTTTAGGTGTTCTTAATATACGACTCATGTTTTATAAGGTGTAAACTGTTTAAAGTACAGCGCAAAAGCACGCTAACACAACGTCGAACGTCGCCATCTCTATAGGATGGGTGAGGTCTTGTCGTCTGCTTGGGCAAAGAGCTTTCTCCAGTTTTCTCTCCAAGCTGGCACACTTAGTACACTTTGAAAAGCTGTTAATCTGGATGGAAAATACAGCATAAATTATAAAACTATATCATTATCAAAAGAATAATAGTAAGTAAATCCAGTTTTAATAAACAAGAACTGTAAATTAATGCATACCTTAATCGTTATAAGGTCACGCGGACCTATTCAATTTTGCAATAATCATGCTGCATTTTAAATAGACCTGTGACAGTATTTCGGATTTGCTTGAAACTGCAATTTATATGAATGTTACTGGCCTGCCATAATTTTTCAAGACAAAACCACAGAAATTTTAGCGCACGACTGGGTTTTCATATTGTTTATAGCCCAAATTTAAATTATTTATGCTATTAATAATCTAAAACAGTAAGATAATGGACCTTTGGAAACGGCCGAGCACAACACATACGAAATATTGCAGTGTCGGTTTGATTGAGACTGTTCATGAGCGGTAGTGAAATATGCTAGCTACTGCTCACGCCCTCTAGCCCCGGGTTGAGCAGAACTCAATATTAATAAAATCAATAGTACAACATTTTAACCAACCCGAAGATGGCATGCATATGGCGGTGGACATGGAGTATCTTTCTTCCCCATGTCGTACGGCGTATGGTCCCAGTATCTAATAAAATTAAATGCCCCGAAGAGCGAAATAAACATAATGGAATTTAGTTGGGAGCAGCGGCCTGCATATCACAAGTCACAGTCAAACGACTAAATTAAAAAGCAGACAACATATCCTATAAGTGGTTAAACAATACCCAGAGCCTTTAATCGGCCGGAGTAGTGGAACCTCTGAACCGAAAATTAAGTAAGAAAACAAAAAGAAATGAAAAGTACCACCGATAATTAAATAGAAGTATCGGGCTCAGCGATATCCAAAGATTGAATGAATAACAGTACTCATCATGAACATTAGTTAATAAATAAGTTTTTTTTCAGTGCAGAGATATTGTTTTGGATGTGTGTTTGTTTACAGCAGGGACAATGATTTAATTGTGTCCGGATTATACACAGTCGATTGTTTTAGAGTGATTTTGTGATATTCTGGAATAAGTTAGTGCATTAATTAGTGATGTCGACGACTAAGGACACTACGATGTCTGAAGAAGAGATGTTGAAGCTTCTAGGTAGCAAGTACGACTTCCTTTTGATGGGATGTAGTTTTGTTTACACTGTCTTGTCTATTTGGGCACTGAAGACAGGATAATAGCGAGGATTGTGCGCATATAAAATCGATTCAAGCTAACCAGTAGGCCTTATTTATTGCCTACTGACCGTTCCAAGTCGGTAACCCTGTCTTCACCACCCTTTCTGTTGTTTTTTGTCTCTTTCTTTGTTGTTTCTAGTCCTTGTTTGCAGTACAGTGCGGACCTACGATGCCATTGCGTTCGGACGCTGTGGTTTCTATAGGACCCTATATATTATTTCGCACTTAAGACGAGTACACCTAAGTCTAGGTTGTTTAAGGTTATGGAGGAGGCGAGCAAGGGGGCAGCCTCAAAGGGGGATCCACATGAGATCTCACATTTTTTTAATGCAACACAGAGCATCGCGAAGATACCATTCTTTTCAGGAGATGATCAGAAGGGAGATGTCTCTTATACAGAATGGCGGTTCCAGATAGAGTGCTTGAAAGAAGATCCCGATATGACAGCAAGCATTGTCACCCAGACCATCAGGAGATCATTGCGGGGTACCGCCAGAAGGATGCTTATACCGCTAGGAGAGCAGGCCAAGATCCAGGAAGTTTTACCCAAACTAGATGCTTTATTTCCAGACCTGTCCACGAATGGCATGATAATGCAGCAGTTTTTTTAAAAGCTTCCAGAAACAAGATGAATCGGTTACATCCTTCGGTTGCAGGTTGGAGACACTTCTCCAGACCGCAATTCAGAATGGACATCTGGCCAAAGAGGAGAAGAATGACTTGATTTGCCACAAGTTCTGGACTTCACTATTGTCCGAGAAACTTAAGGGCCAGACGCGCCACAAATATGATACCCTGTCTAGCTATGATGAGTTGTTGAGGGAGATTAGGATGGTGGACAAGGAGATCAACATCAGGCTACCAGTACAAAGCAGCCGTCTAGCAAGGTCACTCACCAGCCGGTGATGGCCGATAGTCAGGCAGATGCTTTGGAGAAGAATCAAATCCATCCCTGCTTCCATGGCCTTCAACTTACAATTTACGACACCTTAAGAAGGGTATCCAGAATTTACATACTAACTTTGCTCTAGTTCCAGCAGACAAAGCTTCCAACAATATAATTATTGTCTGACGACTACATTATATCAAAACTTTGAATGCTGAGCTAACGAGCACTTCTGCTTATCTAACTACACCTCTGCTGGAGATGGACATTGTTTCCCAGCATGTGACCTTTATGGAGATTATAAAGGTTTCAGAAATTAGTCAGCAGGCGAAGCTCCCTACAATGTACTGGATACCCAAACTTCACAAAATTCCTTACAAAGCACGTTTTATCGCTAATCCTAGTTGATGTACCATGCCCAATAGATCAAAACTATTGACTTCCTGACTTTCCGCGATTAAAGAACATATTGTAAAATATTGCGGAAAGGCCTTCGAGAACTCAGGAATCAATTTGTTTTGGTCTATCAAAAACTCTGGAGAAGTTCTTGACAAACTACGGTGTAAGCATTTTCATGCCTCTTCTCTAAGCACCTACGACTTCTCTACACTATATACTACACTACCACACAATCTTATCAAAGAAAAATTGCTTCAGCTTATTCATAATACATTTGCTAGAGAAGGTACAACTTTTCTAGCTTGTAATAATGTCAGGGCTTCCTTTACTAACGCCCCGATTGATAAGTATAATATGTGGACTTGTATTGATGTTTGTAGAGCCTTATCTTTTCTTCTGGATAACATCTTTATAAGATACGGTAAAACTATTTACCGCCAGGTTGTTGGTATTCCTATGGGTACTAACTTGTTGCTGATTTGTTTTTGTACTGCTATGAAAGAGATTTTATGTTGAGTTTGTCACCTGCTAGCCAGGGTGAAATTATTGATGTCTTTAATATACTCAATATTGATAATCCGTTCTTTGCTCATATGGTTACTAACATTTATCCACCAGAGCTCACGTTGAATAAAGCCAACAGTTCGGATACAGTAGCAGCATTTCTCGATCTTCATCTCTCGAATTCAAATGATTGTATCTATGATAAGAGAGATGATTTCAATTTTAACATCGTTAACTATCCACACCTGGATGAAGATGTACCTCGTGCTACCTCATATGGGGTGTGTATCTCCCAGCTCATTCGATTTGCTAGAGCGTGTTATGATGTTATAGACTTCAATGATCGAAATCAAGTTATTACAAGTGGACTCCGAAGTGGGTGAGAAGCGTGAAAAGCGTGGAAGAGGAATTTTTAACGCCCATCATGGCATCACAAAACGCACAAACTACTAATAAACGTAAAAAAACAGAACATGAATCCGATACTGAGGAACCAGTGATTAACCAGTCCTTTCCTCGTTTTCTTATTATCGAATCGGAAGTCGGGGAAAGGCCTGTTGCAGATATGTCACCTTTTGTAATACAGAAAATTGTCCATTCCATTGCTGGACAAGTTAAACAAATAAAAAAATTAAAGAACAAAACTCTTCTTATTGAAACAGAAAACAAATCCCATTCGGATAATTTACTCACTGTTAAACAAATTTTAAACACAAAAGTCAAATGCTACCCTCACTCCTCTATGAACATCTCCAAAGGCGTCATCAGGTGCCCGCATCTCTCCGGAGTATCTGAAGAAGAAATTATTCACGAGCTTGCGCCACAGTTGGTAACTGCGGCTCGCCGAATAACCATAAAGAGGAATGAAAAAATTATCAGTACAAATACTATCATCCTCACATTTGCAACACCCGTCTTACCAAAAACAATAAAGGTGGCATATCTGCAATTGCATGTTGACGCCTACATTCCAAACCCGTTACGTTGCTACAACTGCCAAGGCTTTGGGCACCACAACTCCAGGTGTACTAAAGAAGAACGTTGTGGTAAATGTGGCGAGTCTGCATTCAAGCATAACGAATCGGAGTGTACTAACGACCTCAAATGTACCAACTGCGGTCTAGGACATCACGTAAATTCAAAATTATGTGAAAAAGAAAAAGAAATCATAACAGTTAAATATACACAAAACATTCACTTTCCAGAAGAACGAAAATTGATAGAAGAAAAATATAAAATGTCAAGTCCGACCTCTTACGCATCTATTCTCAAAACAACAGCAACACACACAGAGTGCAGGGATGCAAGTACGCAATACGAACCACAGCCAGAAATTCAAAATACAAAGAATACTTCCTCAGTGTCAAATCCAAACGAAAGTCAACAAACACAACTTAACAAACCAAAATTAAACTTTTCACCTAATCAAACTTTTTCATTTAAATCAAACACAAAATCGGCAAGCTCTGGCAATGCCAAGAGCATGTCAATTTCTCAGAATTGGAAAATGGGTTCTTCTAAGACTGTGAAGTCTAGTAGTTCCCCAGTCGTAAAGCCTAATACTTCCTCGGTTGGAAGGCCTAGTGCTGCTCCAACTAAGGAAGTTAGAAAGCCTAGTGCTTCTCCAAGTAGGGAGCACAAGGAGCAGCCAAAGGTGTCTAACGACCCTATTGAGCTGTATAACAAATTCGAACAGCTCATGGACATTTCGGACCCAGCAGCTGCACTGCCAGTTCCTTCCTCGCATGAAAAGTTAGTTGAGGTGCCATTTCAGCTGACTTCTTCCAGGGAGGAGGATTCATCAGTGGAGATGACGCTGCTTGAGTCTCCTAAGACCTCTCCTAAATCTAAGGCCAAAAATAAAAATAAAATTAAAAATCGCCTTAGCGCTCAATAATGGGTAAAACTAATCAGATCATTCAATGGAATTGTCGAGGTTTGAAGCCATATTATGATGAAATCAGCTTAATTTTAAATGAACACAACCCTATTGCCTTTTGTCTTCAAGAAACATTCTTGTAGACAAGTGATAAGATATATTTTAAACAATACTCACTATACAATAATATTAGTGATACCGGGGACAAGGCAACTGGTGGAGTTTCGATAATCGTTAATCGAAACATTCCTCAAAGACCTGTTGCGTTGAAAGAAATATAAAAAGATCGGAAAGGGAAAGTAGCATTTAAGGAGGACAGTCAACCACAAAACACAGAAACAAACATGGAAACAGACAAACAAGAAGGCAAAAGTAATAATAAAAGTAAACGACATCACAAACACAAAAGGGTTGACAATAGGGCTACCGCCTTGGAACGGTCAGTAGCAAAGTAGGCCACTGGGGGTTTAAACCGGTTCTAGGGTGCACCAAACCTCACACTTACCCTACTGTCATCCCATTTAAACAGGACAGTGTAAATAAAGAAATCCCCGCCATGATCTTATCTCTAACCAACAAGGCAGCATCAATAGGCAATATAAGTAAAACACAAATAATAATTCTGGTTACATTAGGTGAGATATATGAATCCGCGGATATCTTGTTAAAATATAAACTGGAAACTTGGCATCCGTGATCTTTGAGTCTCACGTCAGACCAGATAAACATTCATGTACATCCCAATGTCAAAGTGATATCATGCAATGTGTGTGGTTCATTTTTCAAAACCAGGTCAGTGAAATGTTAAAAGGGTTCAACTTCATTGCGTGTTTGTTTTTGTGTTTTGTGGTTGACTTTCGTCCTTGAATGCTGCTTTCCCTGTCCGATATTTTTATCCTTCTTTAATACACTTACCACCAAAAGATATCCGAGCCCCATTTTATTTGTAGCATCGAAGCCCCCGAAAAAAACCTCTTCCCGGGGTATCTTCCCCTAGTAGCAAATAAATAACACTGTAAGAGCAAAAACTAAACATCGTCGCCTTATATATACTCGTGTTATAGCACCAGGGTGTTATTAGTTCTGGCCTACAATATAACATTCTGAAGAGCGTTACTTTTCCGTGAATTGCCACTTTAAGACACTTACCCCCGAAAGATATCCGAGCCTCATTTTTTTTGTAGCATCGAAGCCCCCGAAGAAAACCATCTTCCCGGGATATCTTCCCCTAGTAGCAACTAGATAACACTGTAAGAGCGAAAACTAAACATCGTCGCCTTATATATACTCCTGTTATAGCACCAGGGTGTTATTAGCTCTGGCCTACAATATAACATTCTGAAGAGCGTTACTTTGCCGTGAATTGCCACTTTAAGACACTTAAGAGGTAAGAAAACCCTCTTCCCGGGGTATCTTCCCCTAGTAGCAAATAAATAACACTGTCTGTAAGAGCGAAAACTAAACATCGTCGCTTTATATATACGGCTGTTATAGCACCAGGGTGTTATTAGTTCTGGCCTATATAAAACACATATAACATTCTAAAGAGCGTTACTTTCCCGTGAATTGCCACTCACCCCCAAAACATATCGGAGCACCATTTTATTTGTAGCATCGAAGCCCCCGAAGAAAACTCTCTTCCCCCTGTGGCAAATAAATAACACACTGTCTGTAAGAGCGAAAACTTAACATCTTCGCCTTATACATACTCCTGTTATAGCACCAGGGTGTTATTAGTTGTGGCCTATAATATAACATTCTAAAGAGCGATAATTCTTCGTGAATTGATATTTTCAAGGAATAAATAAATACTAATTTACGTAGTGTTATACTCGTTGTGTGCCTCTTGCTTAAATTACAAGTACTTGTCTATTTTTAGAAATGAAGCGTCTGAGTGACACCGATTTTTTCAGTTTACATGGATTAAAAATCCTAAAAACTAATAGCACCCGGAGGTACTTAAACGGGATAATGCCCGGAGGACATTTATTTTGAAGTTTAGTTCTATCTCCATTCAATTAAACCGTTACTCGGAGAATGGCGTTCTTCTAGTAGACCCGTTCGTCGAGAGGAAGTTATCCTAGCCCGGTGCAGGATAGGGCATACACGTTATACTCATTCATATTTATTACAAGGTGAGCAATTACCAGAATGTATACCCTGCACCCTGCTTTGCACGGTTAACGGTCAAACACATATTATTGGAATGTGTAGACTTTGATACTATGCGTCAAAGGTACTACAATGTTAATACTATGACCGAGTTATTTAATACTATAGATTTTAGTCTAGTTCTAGATTTCCTTAAGGAAATCAGACTATTTAAATCATTATAATATGTTCTTGTATATAATTACTTTTTTATATACCCGTTTTTCAGGCATTTGTTGATTTACATATATAGTTTATATTACTACCATATCATCCCTTATTTTTTAATAGTTTTATCTTGATATATTTACATTAATTTTTAATTAATCCTTCATTTCTTCATCTTTCGTCAGTTTTTGCGCACAATATGACCTATTTATGTGTCGACGTGCCGTAAAACACCATTCATTCATTCTATCTACAGGAATCGAGTTTGTAATCAAGTAAATGCAAGCACAATGTGTATCGAAGCGATTAGGAATTCGAGGGGGTGTACAATTTTAGCACTGGACTCTACCTGTAGGGTCTGTTAACGACCAGGTAGTCGCATGATTCGGACCATGGACGAGTCGGACCAGGCTTATTCGGGCGTCGGTCTATTTCGCTGACTTTCATAACTGACGTCAGCTACGCCTTGACCCAAAATTGGTGAGGAAAACGCTGACCTTTGAGAAAACGCTGACCTTGTTAATTATTTATTTATTAAAGATAATTAAACACTTGTTTGAGTATATCTCAGTAAAACAACATATATCTGAATATATTAAGCAGAATCAGCGTTTATTATTTGTTTTTTAATGGTTTATTTGGAAGTTAAAAAACAGGTGGAAAAAATGATAAAAATATCGGACAGGGAAAGCAGCATTCAAGGACGACAGTCAACCACAAAACACAAAAACAAACACGCAAACAGACAAACGAAAAGACAAAAGTAATAACAAATGCAAACGACATCAGAAACACCAAAGGGGTTGACAATAGGGCTACCGCCTTGGAACGGTCAATGGCAACAAATGCCACTGGGTTATAGGGTGTACCAAACCTCACACTTACCCTACTGTCATCCCATTAAAAAAGGACAGTATAAATAAAGAAATCCCCGCCATGATCTTACTTATATTGCCTATTGATGCTAGTCTAACCAACAAGGCAGCATCAATAGGCAATTGCAGTATCAGTTTTTTTTACCACATCACCTTATTAAAGACAAGCTAATTTCTCTTATTAAAAACATATTTGCTAGAGAAAATACTACATTTTTGGCATGTAATAATATAAAAGCGTTTTTTACTAACGGCAGTTTAGACAATTATACTATGTGGACTTGCTATGAAATTTGTGAAGCACTCATCTTCCTATTAGATAATATTTTCGTCAGGTATGGAACCACCGTTGATAGACAAATTGTTGGTATCCCTATGGGTACGAACTGTGCACCACTTGTCGCAGATTTGTTCTTATTTGGCTATGAAAGGAATTTCATGTTGAGTCTTTCACAAGATACCAAGGCAGAGATGATTTTAATTTTGACATTGTTAATTATCCCCACTTGGATGGGGATGTTCCCCGAGCAACTTCTTATGGGGTGTATGTGTCTGAACTTATTTGTTTTTCTAGAGCTTGTACTCGAGTTGAGGACTTTAATATTCGTAATCTTTGTATAACTAAAGAGATACTCAATCAGGGTTACCGTTACCATAAACTTCGTAAAACCTTTGCAAAATGTTATTATCGTAACCCTGATCTTCTTTCCAAATATAAAAGTAATTTAAGGACTCTTCTGCGACAAGGACTCTCACAAACTGACTTCTATGGTGATGTGATTTATAAACTTCGTGAGATTCTTGGTCATGATCACTTTCATACTATCTTTGTTATCATTTTGCAACGTACTGCATGCTTGGTGGTGGACCCTTTTACAGTTCGCCACTTTGCTTTCCTCTTTAACTGTACGATAACCGGACAGGCTGTGGACCCTATGATGACGCCTACCTAAAGCCCAGTGGGACGGTGGCGTTTGATGTTTGTCCATGATCTTTCTTGTCGTGCCCTTAATGGTTTATTCTCTTACTGCTCTGGCTTCTGCCATGTCATTGAGTACTTTCATTGTGGCTTTCTATGCTATTTTTTTTTTGTATTATATTTACACGAGCATATTTGTGTTTTACTTATATTGCCTATTGATGCTGCCATGTTGGTTAGATATTAGATCATGGCGGGGATTTTTTTATTTACACTGTCCTGTTTAAATGGGAGGACAGTAGGGTAAGTGTGAGGTCTGGTAGCAATTCACGGCAAAGTAACGCTCTTTAGAATGTTATATTACAGGCCAGAACTAACAACACCCTGGTGCTATAACAGGTATATTAATAACAGTATTATAATATAAGGCGACGATGTTTAGTTTTCGCTCGTACAGACATTGTACCTAGTATCAAATAAAATGGGGCTCGGATATTTCTTGGGGGTAAGTGTCTTAAAGTGGCAATTCACTGCTAAGTAACGCTCTTTAGAATGTTATATTATAGGCCAGCACTTATAACACCCTGGTGCTATAACAGGAGTATATATAAGGCGACGATGTTTACTTTTCCATGTTATTAAATACATTTGTTTCTACTACACGTATAAGAAAGTACTAGCCTTTCATCTTTTCGAAGCATGAATATAGATTCTGGGAGTAACATCTAAATATTCCTATCTAATTTAGGTATACGCACCATTGAGTTTTGGATTCACAAATGTGCCTAACCCCACTATACCGTGCGTATGCCCAGGTACGGCCCTGATTATTACTAACATTGTATGCATACAGTGCATTAATATAGATTCTGGGAGTACAATCTACATACTCCTATCTATTATTACTAACATTGTATACATACAATGCACGTCTATATCTCCCCTGCTCAAACAGACGCCGAAAAGCTGTACAATGCTTATTGTCAGGAATTCAGGTTTATAGAAGATCCCGTGGTATAAAGTTAGGAAAGGTCTTTAGTTTATACCCGAAATAATTGTTGTTAAAAGTTATCGGAAGTCTTTATTTGCAAGAACTGACCACTAACCACATGTACAGTATAGTATAAGCTTGACCATTGAATGATGAGCAGACATGAGTGTTTAGTGTGAACTAAATATGTCGTTTATGGAAGTGGCATGGTTGAAATAAGAAGATTGGGCTGTGACCATTTTACGGCATGACGAGAGGCTAGGGGTCTACTGTGTTTGGTGGCCTATAAGTACCAACTATGATGGGACTGAGATGGGTTATTCTGTATCCAGTGGTGTTGATGCCAAGGGCTATAAACGTTGATGAGCTTGGTGCTTGGTAAAGTTATGTTGATTTGGTGGTAATTAATGCGGGGGTGCTGCATTCTGTAAAAGGAAGTGATGAGATTTATTGATGATAAACAATGGGTGACAATGAGTGCCAATTAGAATAGGCTGAGTGATACTATCTAATGTAACCTAGTGTATGCTGAGTGCTATATACATATGCGTCAATGAGAGTTTTTCGTGTTATATAGCAGGTGATATAGGGAGTGACAGTTTGTACTGTGGTAAAGCATGATGAGTACATTAAATACTGAGTGCAATATCTGATACCGTAGTAGTCGATGGTAAACTTTGAGTACAACTAGTGTGACATAATCTCTTTGCAATCAGAGTGCTATTTGCTGACTGAATTTAAAACATTCAACTGTAGACTTAGGAAGATATGCAGGCAAAGCCCATGTACCTGACATGTTCTTTGAGGTTATTTTAATAATTGCGAGGAATGACTATAATCACGTTTAGATACATTGGTGTATAGACAATTAGTGAGATACAATTTAAACCTGTTTTATTTTTCCTTTTCGGCCGTTTCCAAAGGTCCATTATCATACTCTTACTTTGTAAATTGTGTAAATATGTATGTCTTATAAAACTTTGTAAAGTTACTAGCTGTTTTATTTATTTATGTAATCTGGCTACAGTCGAATTTAAAGTGAGATTCTGACAAAAGGCAGACCTACCTCTTGCCAGTCCCATAACGTCTATCCATTCTAGAAACACTGATGGATGTTATCCGTTAAAGTAAACAAAAACACTTGTTAAAATTCTATTACAATGAGTTAAACATGGCGTCAAAAACAGTCTTCGTATATTATAAGGCCAACGCCATGCATCCCTTTTCATTTCTTGAATACAAATCCACGTTTCTTACATATATATTGTGACTTGGCATGATACTATATTTTATTTCAATGGCTATTGATACACGTAAAATGTAATACTGAACACCTTTAATCGCAATTGGTAGCAGGGAGGTACGTTACAGGGTAAGTGTTATAAATGTTGAAGTGAGTGTGTGTAAATATACTCTGTAAAAAAAGTTTTGGACCATGTCAGTGTTCGAACCCGTACAATGATCGCTGAACCATGACATTCGACCATAACCCTGATGGTTACTCGAATGTGTCCGTAACTGTTACTTTGTATGGACTTTGCAACATTTTGTACAGACCCTTTGTGTGTTCGCGATGTTTTTTTAAAATCAAATCTTGTTTGGAATTTATTGTTTCTGGTACCAAATTAACCGGGTAGGGTACACCTTGGTTACTACAAAATGATCCTTAAATTGTGTCCACTAGTTTTTTTTGTATATGACTTTATATACCCTGGTCCAAAACTTTTTTGACCGAGTATAGTATCCACATGAAATAAAACTGTTCACCTATAAGTACGGATAATCCCCAATTACACATTTACAAATATACATGTTCATCTCTTTACAACCTAATAATATGTCCGATATGAATTGAATCGTATATTCCCACTGAGTCGGTGGTGGGATAAGAATCAACCTACTGCTCGTTACTTAGCAGACGGGTAGAACCCCACAGACCCCCCCACCCCCACCCCCATGAAAAGCAACCCAGCTGTTGACCGTGGGTGGCGACCGGTGTCGTTGGAGAAGGGAGTCTTGGTGGTTGAGTGGCGTAGTTATCTCCACGTTGCAACACACAACTTTGGTCCGGACTTCAACTAGACGGGCGGTCAGATTTGACCCGATCTGATCAATCGGTTTGTCACGCCAGCTATAAGAGATCCGACGTTATTATTTAGACAGTACCTGTACACTGTATCTTACTTACCTTTTATATTGTTCTACTTTAAAGATCGATTAGCAATTTTTATAGAGAATTTCTTAGAGGACAGACAGTTTCGTGTCCGAATGGGTTCAACCCTCTCTGACATCCATGAACAGGAGATGGGTGTGCCACAAGGCAGCATACTCTCTGTCACCCTTTTTCAGTATACAAATTAACAGTATAGTTAAATGCATCAATCCTGGTGTGGATTGCGCTCTATATGTTGACGACTTTGTTATATGTTATCGTGCAAAAAACATGAACACTATTGAGAGACAACTTCAACAATGTCTGAATAAACTTCAGACCTGGTCGGACGAAAATGGTTTTAAATTTTCTAAATCTAAAATTAATTGTATGCACTTTTTTTTGTCAATTACGTAAACATCATGAAGACCCTCATCTAACACTGGATGGGTCACCAATACCAGTAGTGGATGAGACCAAATTCCTTGGTCTTATTTTCGACCGTAAATTAACGTTTATACCACACCTTAAATACTTGAAGGCCAAGTGCCTTAAAGCTCTTAACCAAAATTGAGAGACACTGAAATCGACCTAAATTTAATTGCCAAGTACAAAGTACCACAAATTCCACCGTGGACTTTGGAAACACCAACAATTATTTTCGACCTTTGTAATAGTAACAAATCCGGTACAGACCCTACTGTCTTTCAAAGCAAATTTAATGAAATTAAATCGAAATACAGTAACTTTCAACATATATACACAGATGGTTCTAAAGATGGAGATAAGGTAGCAGCAGCAGCTGTTGTTCACATACACAGCATAAAGAGTCGCCTGCCTGACAAGGCCTCTATCCTTTCAGCTGAACTTAAGGCAATTGAACTTGCCTTAAATTATATTCAGGAATCTGATGATGACCATTTTGTAATATTTTCTGATTCCCTTTCATCTCTTCAAGCACTGGGTAATATGAAACATGATAACCCAGTTGTGCTTCAACTTTTAGAAAAGTACAATTCTCTTATAATTAATAATTTTATTATTTTCTGCTGGCTTCCAAGCCATGTAGGAATACGTGGTAATGATAGAGCTGATAGTGCTACTAAGGCAGCATTAGATATACATATAACTAATACCAAATTACCTTATACCTTATCCTATGCCTCAAAGGTACTACAATGTTAATACTATGACCGAGTTATTTAATACTATAGATTTTAGTCTAGTTTTGGATTTCCTGAAGGAAGTCAGACTATATAAATCATTATAATATGTTCTTGTATATATTTACTTTTTTATATACCCGTTTTCGGGCATTTGTTGATTTACATATATAGTTTTTATTATTACCATATCATCCCTTACTTGTAAATAGTTGTATCATTTACATTAATTTTTAATTAATCCTTCATTTCATCATCATTCATCAGTTTTTGCGCACACTTTGACCTATTTATGTGTCGACGTGCCGTAAAACCCCATTCATTCATTCACAACCCCCACATGGCAGTTCCCCTAGCTCAACTGCGGTCATAAACCTGAGACAGTGCATCCGCATTTCCGTGTTTCTTCAGGATCATGTTGTACTTAGACAACTCTTCCATCCATCGCGCCAACTTCCCCTGGGGTTCCTTAAACCTTAACAGCCAGGGCAAGCTTGAGTCCCAACATGTAGTACCGATACTGCCTGGTGAACCTAACCAATACCAACAGCTCTTCGCGTAGTGTAATAGCGCCGCTGTTCACCCGTTAGCTCCCATATGCGATAACCTTCTCCTCACCATTGTGGACTTTGAGGAGCTCCGCCCCGATAGCGCTATCTGAGGCGTCCGTATCGAGGATGTAATCATCTGTCTGATTGGGTAGGGCCAGCACCGGCGGATCCGTAAGAATCTTTTTCAGGGCATCAAACGCGGTCTGCTGCTCCACGTCCCATTTAAACTTATTCTTCCCCACCACACTATAAAGTGGATCGGCAACTTGGATAAATCCTTGAGAAACAACCGGTGGTAGTTGGCTAAACCGATGAAGCGCTCAACATCTTTGGAGCATGTGGGGGTAGGCCACTCTCGTACCACCTTTATGTCCTTGTCTGCCATGGCTAGACTGTTACTGCCTACTATTCTACCCAGAAATACACATTTTTTAAGCTTCAACTTTAAGCCATACTGTCTACACCTAGCCAAAACCACTGCCCAATACCAGGATGTCGTCCAGGAAGGCCAACACTATTTTCCAATTCAAACCTCTGAGCACCAGGTTCATGACACGTGCAAACGTGGCTGGGTCGTTACATAAATCGAAGCCCATTTTCACGTGCTCAAAGAGGCCGTAATTGGTTGTGAAAGCCCTTTTTTTCCTGTCTTCCTCTTTCAGTTTAACCTGCCAATAAGCAGAGTTTGCGTCAAGCTTTGAGAACCAAACGCTTCCCGCCAACGTATCCAGGCAATCCTCTACTAGTGGGAGAGAAAACACATCCTTGATGGTCACGTTGTTGAGTGCCCGGTAATCGATGCACCAACGCACGGTACCATCACGTTTGCGTATGAGAACGAGTGCAGAAGCCCAATCAGACGTGGACCTCCTCCTTCCCTGCGAAGCAAGCTGGTGTCCTGCGAATTCGCTGCTTTATTGGCCGCGCATCGCCTGTGTCGATGCTATGTTCAATGTCAACGAATTGACCAAGATCGAACTCATTCTGGGCAAACGCATCCTGGTATTCTATCCGCACCTTTGCTAATTGTTTGCTTTGATCCGCTGACAAATACGCCTGAGAGTCCTCAAAGACCTGTTTGAGATGGTCTGGCACTTCCGCCTCGAGGCCCTCTCCATGGGGCTGTACCGTTCTCACTTCCGGTACTCTGTCCCCCTCCCCAATACCATGACCATAGTTACCGACCGGATAGGCCGTGCCGACCTGTTGCCCTTTCTTGAACACACAGTAGCTATCTGTGGGGTTCAAAATACATACTATGGGTTGTGACCCGCTGGCCCTCACTACCCTAGGAATTAATGTCTTGGTCCCCGGGTTCCCTCAACCACATAGTCCGGCATTTTAGTATCGTAGCTGAATTTGTCCCAGGTTGCTGGGTTGATGTATAATGGCTCTAATTTTTGTTTTTTCGTTTTTTTCTTTTTCGGGACTTTTTTGGGCCACATAATCCGGCATGTCTGCGCTTAAACTGCATTTCCGTCTCGTAGCTGAATTTGTCCCAGGTTGCTGTGTTTATGTAGATGGCTCTAATTTTTGTTTTTTTCTATTGTTGTTCGTTTCTTTTTCGGGACTTCTTTGGTGTGGACCCGTTTCACGTGTTTTTGTAATGACAATCTCTCTCTTTCATGGGGGGGGGGGGGGGGGGGGGAAGAGATCATTAGTGACCCAGGCGTCGGTTCGGATCCCACTTCTGACACCAGTAAAGTGTTCCTTACCTATACATTGTATCTGTAGCCTTCGGTTCACGATATATCTGTGTTATTGTTGACCCGTTTTCGGGCATTTGTTTTACATATATAGTTTATATTACTACCATATCATCCCTTATTTTTTAATAGTTATATCTTTATACATTTACATTTCATCATCATTCATTAGTTTTTGCGCACAATATGACCTATTTATGTGTCAACGTGCCGTAAAACACCATTCATTTATTCGTTATTGTTGATTCTATCGGAACACGTCTGATCTCTATAGCAGCAACGTCTTCTAGAATACCTTTTTTTCCTCGAGGCTCGACATATAAATCATTGTAATGTGTTTTTTATATATATTTACTTGTTTATATACCCGTTGAGGGCATTCGTTGATTTACATACATAGATTATATTACACCTTATCATCCCTTATTTTATAATAGTTTTATCTTTATATCATGTATATATTTACATTAATTTTTAATTAATACTTCATTTCTTCATTTTGCGCACAGTATGACCTATCTATGTGTCGACGTGCCGTAAAACACCATTCATTCATTATAATGTACCTCCTACATATGATAAAAAATATGTACAGTTCTGTTGCAAATATTGCGTATAAATCGAATAGTCAAGCTGCGCTGTTCTCCGACAGCTCTTGTTAGAATTAAACAGAATTAAACTGACAAATTCCAAAATTAATATGCCATGTTTGTTTGTTACCATTCCACTGCCAATATCACGTTCTCATTTGTTTTTCAATAGGTCGAATCATTAAGGGTCTGTCGCTTGATAAAGCGGTCGAATCATTAAGGGTCTGTCGCTTGATAAAGCGGTCGAATCATTAAGGGTCTGTCGCTTGATAAAGCGGTCGAATCATTAAGGGTCTGTCGCTTGATAAAGCGGTCGAATCATTAAGGGTCTGTCGCTTGATAAAGCGGTCGAATCATTAAGGGTCTGTCGCTTGATAAAGCGGTCGAATCATTAAGGGTCTGTCGCTTGATATAGCGGATAGGGTATAAAGTAAAATGTTCGAAGTGTCCAGTTTCTTTTACAACCGAGTATAGTTGTTTATCTGAATTTTTTTTTGGCTGAAACAAGTGTCTCGAACAATACATTATGGATATTTGTATTGGTTGCATTTATATCTGGGGGGAAACAATGGTGACACTGATAGCAAGTCATTCACTCTACTTACACACTGAACAACTCGGCTCCTTTTCTCTTTCCACTGATAGTCGCCTCTGGTTTAAATTTTTCATCCGGGAAAATTGTGTTGAAATTCTCAGGTGTTGTTGCTAGCAACATGTTTTTGATCATGATAGTCTTGCTATAAATATAAGAAGAAAAAAGTAGTTAAAAGTAGCCGAAATTGTTAAAGGGAAATGTTCCTTTACGCTATAAACATGATTGATCAGGTATGCATGACTATGTAAACCTAAATAAAAAACCAACATGCATAATATCAAACAGCTGGGAATGCGAGAACACTTGTTTAAAAGGATTCTTCCAGGAAAAGAATTTCAAAAACCTAAAGTAGAAAAGATGGTGATTATGATAGTATATGCCTTCTACAATATTCAAGTTCTGATTTACATGGGGGTTCATCATACAAAAGTATTTACTGAGGGTAATGAAATGCTACAAGCAAATGTATTCATAGGATGTGTTTGCATTGTATTTAAGCATACACTATTTCTTTTGTTTGACAGTGAAAAGTTCCGGTACTATTCACAAAGGCGTGAAAAAGATCGGTGGATAAAGTATCGAAGAAAACGAAGCAATCACATACCCTTTAGAGGTTAACTTCCTTACCTTGGTTAATTTTTGGGAAAATAATGCAAAATGTCACATTGGACTTGTTAGTTTTGGCATTACGTGATGTCCATTGACCCAACAAAGCATCTCACAAAGTTTTAGAACAATTGAAGCCACGGTCGTCATGGAGTTGTGACCAACTAACACCTTTTATGTGACAATTGGGGCAAGATGACCGACAAGGTCAACTGTTTCTACTGTATTTCTTTGTCGTCCTAAACCTGAAGGGAACAGAAACTATACCCCTTCAATCGTGCAAATTCGCTCATTTCCGTAGATCATCATTTTTGAAAAAAAATGGTTGAGGCAGTTCCGATTGTATACCCCTTTAACTAAATTCACTTTCTCTTCATTGCTGGCTCCTATTATCTCCCCTTCAATGTGTTCTTGATCTGTTATCTCCTTAAAAAAAATAAAAAATAATGCAGAATCAAAAAAAGTTTTAGAGTTTACTTGTCCTATAACACTTTCAAAGAATTTTCCAATTCTACTGATGTTATATAAAGGTCAATTTTACAATTTGATATCTGCCAGGGCAGCGATTAAGGGGTCGCTCAGAGTTATAAACACATGTAAATGTGTAGTAATAGTGTGGTGTGTTAAAACAGATACATATGTATACTCGCCGTCGTAAAGTATCCACTTCTAAATATTGATATACAAATACCATGAGAACCAATAATCACAATTTTTCGTATTATTATATTAGATACAACATTTACCAACATGTTTTAATATGAAATATGAACATTCAATAAAGAATAAAATGTTTAAATCGATTCTAAAGCGCAACAGGCGGAAAACAAAAGTCACAGACCTAATAATCAAGAGTTGCATTACATCTACGGTGCATACTACGGATCAGGTGTTGTAACGGATCAAGCGTTGTAACGGATCAGGCGTCAGCAACTGGATCAGCTGTTGGCAGTTCTGGATGGACTGCCCACTGTTGTATACCTTGCGTCCGATCTGGTCCCATAAGTGCTCTATCGGACTAAGGTCCGGTGAAAAAGCAGGCCAGGGTAGCACTTTGACGTTATTGGTCAATCTTGTTGAGTGTGGCCTGGCGTTATCCTGTTGGTACAGTGTAACATTCGGGTGGTTAGCAAGGAAGGGCAAAACAACTGGTTGGAGTATCTCATACGATTTGAATCGTTTATTGGGGAAGCTTTCATAAAAAAAGAACATTCAGTCGCTGTATCTTTTGACTTGGAGAAAGCTTATGATACTGCATGGAAGTACGGTATTATGAATGATCTACATGACATTGGTCTTAGAGGCCGATTACCCATTTTTATAGAGAAATTCTTAGATGATAGACAGTTTCGTGTCCGAATGGGTTCAACCTTCTCTGATATTCATGAACAGGAGATGGGTGTTCCACAGGGCAGCATACTATGTGTAACACTTTTTAATATAAAGATTAACAGAATAGTAAAATGCATCAATCCAGTTGTGGATTGTTCGCTATATGTTGACGACTTTGTTATATGTTATCGTGCAAAAAACATGAATACTATCGAGAGACAATTACAACAATGTCTCGGCTGTAAAAAGTCTCCCTGTGCTACGAATCAGTAGTGTTATTTCTTTACTGGTCCTTTGGGACCAACGAGCCGAATATAGGTGGCTTTGAAGTAGAATACCGCTTAAGCCGGTTATAGGGGGCGTGAGAAGTGTTGCTTCTTCCATTACTTCTCATGAACAGACTCAATAAAACCGAGACTGCTGCTTTATTCTCTGAATTGTGATTGTTGCAAAACTTACACCCTTTTGTGTTTGTGATGTCGTTTACTTTTATTATTACTTTTGCCTTCTTGTTTGTCTGTTTCCATGTTTGTTTCTGTGTTTTGTGGTTGACTGTCCTCCTTGAATGCTACTTTCCCTGTCCGATCTTTATATATTTCTTTACAAGTAATTGAATAGAACAGAATACAGATGTTGCATCAGAAGTGGAAAAGATGAGCCATTAGATGACATAGATATAGGCAAGATTATCTGATTGCGACATATTTTCTGGTCATCGACTGTCCTGTTAATTAAATCAGGCAGACTTTTACTGAGAAAATGTAATTCTCTGCATAAACAGCACATGCACTGCATTGCATCCTAGAATTCAACATAGCCGGATCTCCATCTAAATACAGGTAATTAAGGCAAAGATGATGCGTTTTAAATTGTTTAATTATTTTGGAATAGTTTGCTTATGAATTTTACGAACACAATGGTTAAATGATACATTTTATTCTCAATATAAAATTGTCGAAATCAACCCGTTCGTCAATAAAACATATGGAAAAAAGTAGTTTTGTCAAAAGTGATATTTTTGAGTGACGATATTCCTTCGAGTGACGATATTCAGTGTAACTGATATGAGAAATATCGCACTGACAAGTCCCTATATTTCATGGCTAGGATATGATAAATACTGTTACAAGTTTTCCATGTTTTTTCAATGAACATTTAGTGTTGGGAAATAGGTCCTTAAGTGTTATGAATAGACTCAATAAAACCGAGTCTGCTGCTTTATTCTATGAATTGTGTTTGTTGCTCTCAAAGGATCACCTTTATCAGTATTTATTGAATCCTTTTTTGCTAAGACTGGCTACAAGCCATTCCAATTAACTGTTTTTATATTTCATACTCGTTTAGAAAATATAATCCCGAATATTTTCCGGAAAATGAACGAGTAATTCTGTTTTAAAGTGCGACATAATTATTGCAATATTGACCATCGAGTTGGGTATAAAAATATAGGAATCAGTTTTACTTACTGTTTGTATCGTGCCTGCAACGGATACTCTTTTATAGTTTTGTTGGGCGAGTGCCTCGCATACTTTGAGAACATTTGGTTTGATAAATTCATTTTCTACAGAGGCATCTACATCAAAACTGCTAGTTTGCATTACCTGAAGAATATTGATATATACGTACGTTCCAAGGCGGTAGCCCTATTGTCAACCCTTTTGTGTTTGTGATGTCTTTTCTTTTTTTTATTAATTTTGCCTTTTCGTTTGTCTGTTTGCGTGTTTGTTTTTGTGTTTTGTGGTTGACTGTCGTCCTTGAATGCTGCGTTCCTTGTCCGATATTTCTATCCTTCATTAATATTGCAATATTGACCATCGAGTTGGGTATAAACATATAGGAACCAGTTTTACTTTCTGTTTGTATCGTGCCTGCAACGGATACTCTTTTATAGTTTTGTTGGGCGAGTGCCTCGCATACTTTGAGAACATTTGGTTTGATGAATAAATTTTCTACAGAGGCATCTACAACAAAACTGCTATTTTGCATTACCTGAGGAATATTGATATATATATATACTTAAAGAAACGCGACATGGGAATTTTTGCTATATATTGTATGTACAATATGCTGCTGTTACTCATATGGTACATGGCTGCTAAGATCTTTCCCTTCGGAAAAAAGACTTAAACAATATGTTACACAGCAAATAATATTCCTGCACAGTTTCATTTTGACAGAGTACGCGTTTGGCTCAAGCATGTGAGCAAACTTAGGATGGCAAATTGTGCAAACTCTTTACGTTAAATACAGTACTTATTGAACTGGCTCAATTTTGAAAGGAACTCCATATGAATTTCTTGTAACGTGTACTCTGATTGAAACGTCTACAACATCACAGTTGTGTCCTTTGTCTAATTAACTTTATACAGATACAAAAACCTATTCAGGTCAGTTTGGGTTTGAAAAGAAAATTGATAGGAAATTATTGTGTCTAGATGCAATAACCGGCGTTTGTTTAGAAAATAATTATTTTCAGACAATAATGAGATCTCAGTTTGAACATTCTTATTATTATTATTACCATCTCATTAATGTAGTGGATATTATAGCTCACGTCATTATAGCGCACGTAAAACGTAAATGGTTAATTCCTTACTATCCGACTAGTTTGATATTGGAGTGCGATAGTCATTCATACGATCGTAAAGACATAATATAGCATTAACAAATGTTGTTAATTGTGTATAGACCCGGTTGTGTGTAAATACTGCTGTAGTCAGTTGTACGAGTAAATGTTATGTGCAACATGGGTACACTTTTGTCAGTGTTTCAGCCGTTTTTTCCCATAAGACATGAAATTGAGGATAATTAACAGCATAAGATGATACTGAATTAATGTCAGTGGTTATTGGGTAATATTAAAAGAAATTAGCACTTTGCCCGAGTGCCAATAATTTCAGATATCCCATTCATGCTATTACATGTAATTATTTTGTGTATTATATACTCCACAAAGTGATATTGTCACTAGTGACGATATAAAAATTATAAAGTCACTAGTGATCATAATCAGGGGTGTAGCTAGAGAAATATTTGTAATGGTCATAGTTTGAGCTATTGGGGTTTGGGTTTCAATATATGTTTTATTTGTATTTGTTTTGTTTTTCTCCATGATATGCATATGCTTATGAATGGCTACAACCTTGTTCATAATATTCTTCGACCTTACTAGCCTTTCTTTACGGTTTTGATATATTATCTGGCTGTGTATGGCAAGAGGAACTATATAGTAAAACTGCTGGGGTGTGAGGGGGAGGATTTCCTCACCCGTGTGGGACAGGAACTACACTGTTGGTTAAAAGTACAGATATGCAAGTATGATTTGAATTAACATTTTATACTACTCTAGCCATATCCAATTTGATATATTTATTTACCTCTTTAAAAAAGCAAAGTATACTGAAGGGAAAAAGAAACGCATACTGGTTAGTTCCGCTATATATTGTATGTATAATATGTTATTGCTAATTATTCCGGCGCCAACGAGGCACAACAGACAATCTCATTCGATTTGAATCATTTATTAGGGAAGCTTTCGTAAAGAAAGAACATCTAGTCGCTTTATTTTTTGACTTAGAGAAAGCTTATGATACTGCATGGAAGTACGGTATTATGAACGATCTTCATGACCTTGGTCTTAGAGGTCGCTTGGCAATTTTTATAGAGAATTTCTTAGAGGACAGACAGTTTCGTGTCCGAATTGGTTCAACCCTCTCTGACATGCATGAGCAGGAGATGGGTGTGCCACAGGGCAGCATACTCTCTGTCACCCTTTTTAGTATAAAAATTAACAGTATAGTTAAATGAATCAATCCAGGTGTGGATTGCTCTCTATATGTTGACGACTTTGTTATATGTTATCGTGCAAAAAACATGAACACTATTGAGAGACAACTGCAACAATGTCTGAATAAACTTCAGACCTGGTCGGATGAAAATGGTTTTAAATTTTTCTAAATCTAAAACTAATTGTATGCACTTTCGTCAGTTACGTAAACATCATGAAGACCCTCATCTAACACTGGATGGGTCACCAATACCAGTAGTAGATGAGGCAAAATTCCTTGGTCTTATTTTCGACCGTAAATTAACGTTTATACCACACCTTAAATACTTGAAGGCCAAATGCCTTAAAGCTCTTAATTTACTTCAAGTTGTTGCAAACACTAACTGGGGAGCAGATCGTTAAGTCCTTTTACAACTTTATAGATCTCTTATCAGATCCAAGCTGGACTACGGCTCAATAGTATATGGATCGACTCGAGTCATACTTGCAGATGGTTGACCCTATACATAACCAAGGATAACGACTCGCCTTAGGTGCCTTTCGTACATCACCAGCCGAAAGTCTATATGTTGAAGCTAATGAACCATCACTGTCTCATAGACGGGACAAATTAGCCCTTCACTATGCCATTAAATTAAAATCTAACCCTTCAAACCCAACTTTCGAGAATGTCTTTAATCCTAGTTGTGAACCTCTTTTTGATCGAAAACCGAAGGCCATCTAACCATTTGGTCTTCGTATTAAACCAAAATTAAGAGACACTGAAATCGAACTAAATTTGATTGCCAAGTACAAAGTACCACAAATTCCACCGTGGACTTTTGAAACACCAACAATTATTTTCGACCTTTGTAATAGTAACAAATCCAGTACTGTCTTTCAAAGCAAATTTAATGAAATTAAATCGAAATACAATAACTTTCAACATATATACACAGATGGCTCTAAAGATGGAGATAAGGTAGCTGCAGCAGCTGTTGTTCACAAACACAGCATAAAGAGCCGCCTGCCTGACAAGGCCTCTATCTTTTCAGCTGAACTTAAGGCAATTGAACTTGCCTTAAATTATATTCAGGAATCTGACCATTTTTGTAATCTTTTCTGATTCCCTTTCATCTCTTCAAGCACTGGGTAATATGAAACATGATAACCCAGTTGTGCTTCAACTTTTAGAAAAGTTCAATTCTCTTATAATTGATAATGTTATTATTTTCTGCTGGCTTCCAAGCCATGTAGGAATACGTGGTAATGATAGAGCTGATAGTGCTGCTAAAGCAGCATAAGGTTTACATATATCTAATACCAAATTACCTTATACTGATTTTAAATGTTGTATTAACACATATATTCGTAACTCTTGGCAAACCGCTTGGGATTTGTCAGTTAACAATAAACTCCATTCAATTAAACCGTTACTCGGAGAATGGCGTTCTTCTACTAGACCCATTCGTCGAGAGGAAGTTATCCTAGCCCGGTGCAGGATAGAGCATACACGTTGTACTCATTCATATTTATTACAGGGTGAGGAATTACCAGAATGTATACCCTGCTTTGCAACGTTAACGGTCAAACACATCTTATTGGAATGTGTAGACTTTGATCCTATGCGTCAAAGGTACTACAATGTTAATACTATGAAAGAGTTATTTGATACTGTAGATTTTAGTCTAGTTTTAGATTTCTTAAAAGAGATCAGACTATATAAATCATTGTAATGTGTTCTTATATATATTTACTTGTTTATATACCCGTTGACGGGCATTTGTTGATTTACATGCATTGTTTATATTACACCTTATCATCCCTTATTTTTTAATAGCTTTTGCCTCCTTGTTTGTCTGTTTGCGTGTTTGTTTCTGTGTTTTGTGGTTTACTGTCCTCCTTGAATGCTACTTTCCCTGTCCGATCTTTTTATATTTCTTATCTTTATATATTTACATTAAGTTTTAATTAATACTTCATTTTTCATAATTTTTTGCGCACAATATGACCTATTTATGTGTCGACGTGCCGTAAAACACCATTCATTCATTCATTTATCTTTTCGAAGCATGAATATAGATTCTGGGAGTAACATCTAAATATTCCTATCTATTATCAGGGGCGTTCCTGGGGCTAATTTAGGTATACTCACCATTGAGTTTTGGATTCACAAATGTGCCTAACCCCACTATAACGTGCGTATGCCCAGGTACGCCCCTGATTATTACTAACATTGTATGCATACAGTGCATGAATATAGATTCTGGAAGTACAATCTAAATACTCCTATCTATTATTACTAACATTGTATACATACAATGCACGGCTATATCTCCCCTGCTCAAACAGACGCCGGATAGCTGTAAAATGATTATTGTCAGGAATTCAGGTTTATAGAAGATCCCGTGGTATAAAGTTAGGAAAGGTCTTTAGTTTATACCCGAAATAAATGTTGTTAAAAGTTATCGGAAGTCTTTATTTGCAAGAACTGACCACGAACCACATGTACAGTATAGTATAAGCTTGACCATTGAGAGATGAGCAGACATGAGTGTTTAGTGTGAACTAAATATGTGGTTTATGGAAGTGGCATGGTTGAAATAAGAAGATTGGGCTGTGACCATTTTACGGCATGACGAGAGGCTAGGGGTCTACTGTGTTTGGTGGCCTATAAGTACCAACTATGATGGGACTGAGATGGGTTATTCTGTGTCCAGTGGTGTGGAGGCCAAGGGCCATAAACGTTGATGAGCTTGGTGCTTGGTAAAGTTATGTTGATTTGGTGGTAATTAATGCGGGGGTGCTGCATTCTGTAAAAGGAAGTGATGAGATTTATTGATGATAAACAATGGGTGACAATGAGTGCCAATTAGAATAGGCTGAGTGATACTATCTAATGTAACCTAGTGTATGCTGAGTGCTATATACATATGCGTCAATGAGAGTTTTCGTGTTACATAGCAGGTGATATAGGGAGTGACAGTTTGTGCTGTGGTAAAGCATGATGAGTACATTAAATACTGAGTGCAATATCTGATACCGTAGTAGTCGATGGTAAACTTTGAGTACAACTAGTGTGACATAATCTACTTGCAATAAGAGTGCTATTTGCTGACTGAATTTAAAACATTCAACCGTAGACATAGGAAGATATGCAGACAAAGCCCATGTTCCTAGTTCTTTGAGGTTATTTTAATAATTGTGAGGAATGACTATAATCACGTTTAGATACATTGGTGTATAGACAATTAGTGGGATACAATTTAAACCTGTTTTATTATTCCTTTTCGGCCGTTTCCAAAGGTCCATTATCATACTCTTACTTTGTAAATTGTGTAAATATGTATGTCTTATAAAACTTTGTAAAGTTACTAGCTGTTTTATTTATTTATGTAATCTGGCTACACTCGAATTTAAAGTAAGATTCTGACAAAAGGCAGACCTACCTCTTGCCAGTCCCATAAGGTCTATCCATTCTAGAAACACAGATGGATGTAATCCGTTAAAGTAAACAAAAACACTTGTAAAAATTCTATTACAATGAGTTAAACATGGCGTCAAAAACAGTCTTCGTGTATTGTAAGGCTAACGCCGTGCATCCCCTGTTATTTCTTGAATACAAATCCATGTTTCTTACATATATATTGTGACTTGGCATGATAATATATTTTATTTCAATGTCTATTGATACACGTAAAATGTAATACTGAACACCTTTAATCGCAATTGGTAGGGTAGCAGGGAGGTACGTTACAGGGTAAGTGTTATAAATGTTGAAGTGAGTGTGTGTAAATATACTCTGTAAAAATAGTTTTGGACCATGTCAGTGTTCGAACCCGTACAATGATCGCTGAACCATGACATTCGACCATAACCCTGATGGTTACTCGAATGTGTCCGTAACTGTTACTTTGTATGGACTTTGCAACATTTTGTACAGACCCTTTGTGTGTTCGCGATGTTTTTTTAAAATCAAATCTTGTTGGGAATTTAATGTTTCTGGTACCAAATTAACCGGGTAGGGTACACATTGGTTACTACAAAATGATCCTTAAATTGTGTCCACTAGTTTTATTTGTATATGACTTTATATACCCTGGTCCAAAACTTTTTTGACCGAGTATATTATCCACATGAAATAATACTGTTCACCTATAAGTACGGATAATCCCCAATTACACATTTACAAATATACATGTTCATCTCTTTACAACCTAATAATATGTCCGATATGAATTGAATCGTATATTCCCACTGAGTCGGTGGTGGGATAAGAATCAACCTACTGCTCGTTACTTAGCAGAGGGGTAGAACCCCCACCCCCCACCCCCATGAAAAGCAACCCAGCTGTTGACCGTGGGTGGCGACCTGTGTCGTTGGAGAAGGGAGTCTTGGTGGTTGAGTGGCGTGGAGATCTGGTAGTTATCTCCACGTTGCAACACACAACTTTGGTCCGGACTTCAACTAGACGGGCGGTCAGATTTGACCCGATCTGATCAATCGGTTTGTCACGCCAGCTTTAAGAGATCCGACGTTATTATTCAGACAGTACCTGTACACTGTATCTTACTTACCTTTTATATTGTTCTACTTTAAAGATCGATTAGCAATTTTTATAGAGAATTTCTTAGAGGACAGACAGTTTCGTGTCCGAATGGGTTCAACCCTCTCTGACATCCATGAACAGGAGATGGGTGTGCCACAAGGCAGCATACTCTCTGTCACCCTTTTTCAGTATACAAATTAACAGTATAGTTAAATGCATCAATCCTGGTGTGGATTGCTCTCTATATGTTGACGACTTTGTTATATGTTATCGTGCAAAAAACATGAACACTATTGAGAGACAACTTCAACAATGTCTGAATAAACTTCAGACCTGGTCGGATGAAAATGGTTTTAAATTTTCTAAATCTAAAATTAATTGTATGCACTTTTGTCAATTACGTAAACATCATGAAGACCCTCATCTAACACTGGATGGGTCACCAATACCAGTAGTGGATGAGACCAAATTCCTTGGTCTTATTTTCGACCGTAAATTAACGTTTATACCACACCTTAAATACTTGAAGGCCAAGTGCCTTAAAGCTCTTAATTTACTTAAAGTTGTTGCAAACACTAACTGGGGAGCGGATCGTAAAGTCCTTTTACAACTTTATAGATCTCTTATCAGATCCAAGCTGGAATACGGCTCAATAGTATCTGGATCGACTCGTAAGTCATACTTACAGATGCTCGATCCTATACAGAATCAAGGATTACGACTCGCCTTAGGTGCCTTTCGTACATCACCAGCTGAAAGTGTATATGTTGAAGCTAATGAACCGTCACTGTCTCATAGACGGGACAAATTAGCCCTTCAATACGCCATTAAATTAAAGTCTTACCCTTCAAACCCAACTTTCGATAATGTTTTTAACCCAAGTGATGAACCTCTTTTTGATCGAAAACCGAAGGCCCGATCATTTGGTCTTCGTATTAAACCAAAATTGAGAGACACTGAAATCGACCTAAATTTAATTGCCAAGTACAAAGTACCACAAATTCCACCGTGGACTTTGGAAACACCAACAATTATTTT